>VXCM01003770.1:0-22572 GCA_014773175.1 Lucifuga dentata | reverse complement strand
ATGGAGGCAGATGATTCGCTGTGGTGACCCCTGAAGGGAAAGCCGAAAGGAAAAGAAGAAGGTCAACAGATCGCATTATGGTTGGTTTGAACTAGTTCAGATCCTGGTCTTTTCACAATAAACCGCTCCAGAGTTCAAGACCAAGTGTGATTGCTGTGTTCAGATGTGCTCAAATGAACGGTTCCACGAGGATAACGAACCAAAATCTAACTGAATTGGACTAAACCACATAGCTATGAAAAACGCTTTAAGAATCAACAAGTCAAACACTCTGACACTGACCCTTGAGCTGTCAAATGAGGTCAGATGACGCAACAGCAAAGTAAGCTAATCGTCACTGGTTACACTCACGTCTGAAGCCCCTAATACTACAAAAGCAGGCTGGCCGTTAAAAGGTTCAATTAGGTCACAGCAACCATAAACCCATTAGGAGATCACGGACATATGCATTCACAGCTCAAACTCTGAAGGTAAATTAATTTATGAAAAGCAGAAAAAATTTTTACAGGAGTAACAGAAATATTGTATATGTAGATACTCTATTTTTTTTTTTTAATCAAATGGTCAAATTGAGCTTCCTGCTAGCTAGATGACGCTAACTTCCACTTTCATCCACTCTGGTGTTTTACATCTAAACACCTCTGGATTCCAGTCAGAACACTGAGACAAACGACAGATAAAAACATTCGATAAAGCAGTACTGGTTTCTGGATTACGTCTCAACCTGCCACTGGCTCTCAACGAATTGAAAAACACCCTTTCATAGAAGTGTCATCATCTTTTATACACGTGTATATTTCCATTTCCTGTTCGAGGAAACACTCCAGAAGACAAAGAGGAGGATTAACAATCTCAGCATCGTGACAGACGGGAAGAGAAGGAGGATTTGCTCAGACAAGAACTCTAGATCACAGAGCCTGAGGCAGCTGAGATTAGGTATAACTTGGAATAATAAAGTGTATAAACGTTAAACACTACAAAGAAAGAGTAAAATTAGTTTAGAATTCTACCTGAATTAAGTAATTTTTTTCTACAACTATAATAGAAAACAGTGAAAACTATCAAACAATGGGACGACAACTTAGGACAAGAGAGACAAAAGTTGAAATGTCTGATTAATTTGTCCAGTTTATTTGGCAGAAATGACTATAGCTTCTTTTTTTAGTGATCAGACATACTTAAATCAGTGTGGTGGATGAAAAAAGGATTAAATTTACCAAAGATAAATGAAAGATTTTAATTAAAAACGCCCACTAGTGACAATATTGTAACTGATATTTTTGTGCTGTTTTTGGGGATCTTTGTAGGTTTCATAATTAAAAATAAAAAATATATATTAAAAAAAAAAATTCCACCAAATAGAGCTGCTTAACCCTGCAGAGTTACACGTATCCAAGAACCAACAGTGCCAGGCAAGATAAACAGGCCCTGTGTAAATACTGAAATGTTCGCCGCTGATGAATGCACTCAGCTCTGATGTTGCATTTTCATTTCATTTCATTCAGAATGTGTCTCTATCATGTGGACGCTATGATTTGTCTCATCGTTTTTCCAGACATGCAGCATTTTGGAAAGTCAAATAAAGGTATCTTTATTGTCATTTGCACACAGGTACAGATGAAATTTAGTCTCTGATTTAACCCACGCTGAGGAGCAGTAGGCCCGGGGACCGACTCCAGTCTAAAGCCAGTGCTTTGATCAAGAGCCCTGACAGGAGAATTAAGCTAAATTTCTACATGATGAGTTAGAATATTCAAATCAAGTACATCCCTATCAGACTCATTATAAAAACAATTTATCGCTTCCTCGGTTTAAAACCAACTTCTTAGCGCACACTGTAATCTATAGATCCTGTGTGGCGTGGAATGGCCTACCAGAATTTCTTAAACAACGCACAAGTATTTATATTTTTAGGAAACAAGTAAGAAATTATTTAAAATGCAAATATGACTGATTTGACTGATGACTGATATGACTGATTTATGATGCTGTTTTTGGGTCATGCTTTTATGATGATATTCATTGTATTTGTATTACTGTGTTATTGTTAGATTTCTTGTTTGTATGTTTTTAACTCTATTTTTGTTTATCAAATTTTGTATTTTAAAATTGTTGTATTTTAAAATTTGTGGTCCCCAGGAAGACTAGCAACTGCTGAAGCGGGAGCTAATGGGAACCAATAAATAATAAAGACAATAAAGCCTGTATATGTTTTTGATGGTGGGGGAACCGGAGCACCCAGAGGAAACCCACGCAGGCACGGGAAGAACACGCAAACTCCACACAGAAAGGCCCTGCCCCAGCCAGGAATCGAACCCAGGACCTTCTTGCTGTGAGGCAACAGTGCTAACCACTGAGCCACCAACTGTATAAGTCAATAAAAATATGCACATGCGATTAAAATCTTTCAGTTTTTCATTTAATACTTACAAAATATGTCTTGCAGGCTACATCTATCGTTGACAGATAATTAGTGAAATAGTAAATGGAGCTAAATTAGCTACACTAATGCTGCATTCACAACGCCAAGTACATGTGACCAAATTCAGCTTTTTCCTCACATGTGGTATTTATCAGGCCACGTTCATGTGGAAATAAAGCCGACACATATCAGATAACTGTGATCATCATTTCATTGCTGCTCCAACTTGCATGTCATAAAATGCGGCAGTCGTTTGTCTGCATATGAATAATAATCAAGCAGCAAATCATCTAAATTACTGTTATGATATTTTAATCAAATGCAGTTCGAATGCAGATGAACCCAGTTCCAGAAGCTGAAAGTCAGGACAAGTATGAATTGCTGCTCCCATTACTCGCATTAACTGTGCAATCATAGAATATTAATTTGTTTTAATTAACATTAATCCTTCAAAATAAATGTGTGAACAGCGTGAATCTTTAGTTCCACGCCATTTACCTCAAATTACCCATACTTCACATTAACACTGACATGTTACAGTAGTTTTGTTTTAGATCTTTGTCTTTTCCTCCCTGACAGGCAGGTCCATTTCTTTTCATTAATTCCACTGCAGTGTAAAAGCCTATTCAGTTGCTTGAGACAGAAACAGCTTTTATTGTTGGATATAAATATATTCATATGGGGGAAACACAGTGGCCTTCACGGTTCAGCTGAGGCCATATTTATCATAATACACGGGAAGACTTTTGCCCAATTATTTGTTATATTTTTCTCTCACTCCTCATAGATGATATATAAAACCATCTAAAACATTTATCAGATGCTGTTTGTGTTTTTGTTCGACTGCATTTTCCACCAAACAAAATTATAAGACAGAGTGTGTATCTAATCAAGAACCTACATGATATATAAATAAAAATTATTCTCTTTGTGTTCAGTATCCTCACAGTTACATCCTGGTCCTTGTAGTAAAACCAAGGGAAATGAAGCGAGACCAAACAGGATGAGGAGGGAAAATCATCCTCCTTCCTTCCTTACCGCCAAATGTTTTCCGAATTGAATCCATCACATCCGAACATAACAGAAATCTCTGCTTAGGCACAAGTCATCACTTTTGCCAAGGCTTATTTTTAGGAAATACGGGCAGAGATGTCATGATCGCTCAAAATTCTGTCTAAGTATTTGCAAGGTCATCATGGAAAAATTCCCTCCGTTGCCTTCCCAGCCTTGCAGATGCCTGTGTTCCAAGAATACCTCTGCTCCATGAATCCTGACCAGCCAAGGGCTTCGTATTCATACTCTGACTCATCTAAGCATTTAAACAAGCTCGTTCATTCAGTTAAATTCAGAAAACTCCAGCATATAAAACCTTTACAACAGTAAATTATGTATCTTAGCACGTAATCATCCTTTCACAGAGGGAAAAATATTTATTCCCGGGGTGATTAAAAACAGAGATGCTCTTATCTTATTTGTGGCCAGTGGGATTCTCATATTAATATAAAGATTGAGTTGTGTTTCAGTGCTTGAACTTGCAGGAGATTCTCAGACTTTAGTTTCAGATTTGGCTTTAGTTTCCTGGTAAAAAGTGAAATTAAATGCATATTTAAACTTTTCCATCTGATTGTACCTTAAGTTATTACAGTTATTTCTTTAATCTCGTTTACCTCACACAGAGAGGAAATACTTTCACCAGTGTTTGTCAAAAACTGACAGACAGATTTTGATTAAATTTTGTAGATGACTTTGTAGGGATGTGAGTGAATAAAGAGTGAATAAAGAGTGAATTAGATTTTGGTGCAGATCCAGGATTTTTTTTTCTTTCTGTAAACAGTGCAAAATAGGGTATTGTCAATATTTTTTTTCAATTTCTCAATAACAAAAGCGCCAATCTTAGAAAAAAAAAAACAAAAATCAGGCATGTGTATCCTATGATGGACTATCAACATGTAGAAGTAAGCTGAGATCTATAGGTATTGGTCAGGATCTGGCAAATTAATATTAACACTACCAAAATTAAAAACGATCACTTAGCTAGCTAAGATGAGGGTTTCTGACATATTTCTAACAGTTATGGATATAGATTCAGAAGATGATGAAGTCCTCAATACAAGTGTATAATGAATTTACATCATAAATATTTTTACACGTCTGATTTCAAGGTAATGATCTCTGGAGTCTGGATTTTTCTTAGCAAAAAAAAAAAAAAAANAAAAAAAAAAAAAAAAAAGCTCAACTATAGGATTGCTAGGCATTGTTGGAGGTATGCTTCCTACACCTACAATATGAGATCTTATACATCTTGTACAGCTCAAGCATATCTGCATATCGAAAATATTCAAGGACCTTAAATATAGTATGTGTGGCTAACTACAGTATATGCAATGTAGCTTTATTAATTTTCTAGCGAATCACACTTCAAATAATAAACAAAAATACTTTTTGTGCTTCACATTGACATCACTTCATGCTATCTTGTTTTTACGGAGACTAGCTAGTCAAAGCTAATGCATGAAAAGCTACATGCAATGAAAGCATGACCTTTGATAGACCGAGTGGAAGGTCAACATTTTTATCAGTCAGGTGGAAAGTTCTCTTTTTACAACTCACAAGGACAAACAAAACTGCTCAAGGCTGTGAAGCAGACGTCTAGCCTAAGCTCCTCCCAAACTTTACCAAGAACGCCAACAAGGCCAAAAAAAAAATCACCATAGAAGAGCCAATTTATCCAAAAGCTCCACTGCAGTTATCAAATAACTGCAGCAATTTATAAAGCAAGTTACATTTCAGAGGAAAGAGGAATTGACAAAATTTATTTTCCTGGATTCTTTGATTCAGGAGGAATCTATCAGCCGAATCAGATCGCTAAGCAAGTTCAGCATTAGTCTTTATTAATTAAATTGGTCTAAACCAGCCCAGTTACTTCTGACACCCTGAAAAAATGGAGCATCTATAAAAACATTACCAGTAAGGCCGCCGCCAAGACTCCTTCTTCGGACGTGTTGTCCATCGTCGCTGAGGTACCGCTTAAGTTTCAGAGCAGGATTGAATCCATGAGTCAACTCTGGGTTGCTGGACTTCCTGAAGGATGTGGAGGGAGGATACAGAATGTTGTCCAGCTAGAGGAAAAGATGAGGGGAAAAGGAGAAAACCAATTTATATACTAAAGGAACTGTTTTTGGCATGCTGAACGTCATAAAGGAAATGAAATTAACCTGTATTTGGGTGACAGTGTGTTCCTCTAATGGTAAACGTGTCTGACAGGAAATCAGCTGTAAACCTCCACTGTGATAAGAGATTTGTGCATCACTTAGCGGAAGGAAGAGAGCGCTGATAACAAACCACACTTACACATGCCATCAAGAGGCTCTGTTAGCTTTGGATGTGGCTAACATCACATTTCAAATACAAGCATATGCCAGTTTTTTGGGTTTTTTTTAAATGTTTATTACTTCTGGAAATGATGGATTTGTACTAGTGCAGTACCTGTTCAAAATGTGCCTGTTCAGACCAGGCTGAACTTTATAACTACTTTTTACTTGCACAGCACCGTCAAAACAACTTCAACTTCTCAAATAACTTCTGCACGTCCTCATGAACTCCTTGTGAGCTAGCTTTGTTTGCTGTACGGGGTCGGGTTGAGACCGTGGCGCTGGACCAGAGCATNTGTGAGCTAGCTTTGTTTGCTGTACGGGGTCGGGTTGAGACCGTGGCGCTGGACCAGAGCATATGCTTTGCACCTGAAGCATATCCTGCTGCCATGCCCGGAGCGTATCTTGCTGCTTGGACTACTTTTTACCAGCTTGGCTCAATTCTAGAACTGCTCATCCAAACAACTTCACACGTGATGCTGCACGTCCTTGGGTCCTGAGCGATAAACATGCCAAATTTCAACTTCATACAGTGCCGGGTTCTAGAGACGTTGGTGCCACAGATTTCTGTCTTTATAAGTAGATTTATTTGCATAAAACTACAACGCCCCATTTACAAGAACCATTATTTCAGTGTCCGAATTAATGGATCAAACCTTGGATTTTTTTTTTTTCTACAAATTAATGTCCTGTCACCAATAAAGTGTTGATTATTAAAAAAAAAANAAAAAAAAAAAAAAAAAAAAAAAGAGTATGCCAGTTTACAAGCCCCATTTGAATGCTGATGTTACCAGGATTTGGGCCAAAGTTTCAAATTTGAGTTGTATAATTTGGGAAGTCACTCTATGCTGCTTGAGCTTCTTGCTTTCATTGTATACAGCTCTTCCCTCATTGGCTGCATGTTCGAAAGGTCATGGCAGACGCAGACGGATCAAAGTTGAATTCAGTTTAACTTTGAGCACAGAAGCAAAGTGGAGAATCAGAGCGGCAACTATTGCTCAAAAGACTGGGTCACTGCCAGTTAGAGAGACACCACCCAACTCTGTTAAAAAAAATAAAAAAAATAATAGGAATTTAAAAAAACAAGCCAGCTAGTACAGCTTAATTTTACTTCTGATCGTGTGCCTCCTTTTGGCAAATCAAACTGAAACTAACTTAGCCTAAACAGCCTTAAAAAAACATTGATTCATAAGATTACACAGCACATATGACTGGTAATCCAAAATTACAAAGGTAAAGATACAGTTAAGAGCCCTTTGTGAAGAATAAAGTGAGAACTGTGAGAAAGAGAGCAGCAGATCTAATATGATCTGATATGATCTCATGCACGCTGCATTACCAATCCTGGAAGGCGGCCTTAAGGGCAGGACTCCACTTCTCAGATGATCTATGACAGAGATTTCTGGGATATCCTCCAAATAATTGTGTTTACAACTGAGCATTAATTGTATTTTATCATGCCACTGAAATTTCATGCATTTAGTTGATGCTGTTATCTGCTGTGTATATAAGGAATCAGTTTCATCTGTGGAAATATAAGAAACACAGGCTGGGTGTATTGAATTCTCAGAGGATAATGACTTTGTGCATGAAGCCTTGACCGCATAACAATACCCAGTGGTGAGGAAGAGGCCCTCCCTCAGAATCCATAGCTCAGAGTGTGTATTCCCTGAAAGGACACACCCTCTTTTTCTCATGATCCCAGCAGTATTACAGAGAACTAAGCTAAACTCTGTAAATTATCACAACCTCCAAGTGAATGCAGAAATCCAGAGCATGGGGGGGGCTGAAGTACGAAACGTTACAAGAAAACCAAAAGAAAGACTTAGAACAAAAGTCTTGCTTGTGCGATGGTTTTCTATAATGCCTGTGAAACGAGCGTCATCTGATCCTCATTGTAAAAATGAATTTATGCCCTCATCAGTGCTGCAAAGGCAAAAACTAGAGGCCTAACCGTCTTGGTTATCTCTTGTCACGTATGTAGCAGGTTAATGTCTGGGTCTGTGGCACCAAACAGATTTTGGTATGACATCTATTTGTCATTTGTCTGTGCTGTGGTTTTAAACAGGAATATTTATTGCTTAGTGCAAATAGTCACTTGAAATTAGATATTTAATACAGAAAAAGGATTTTTCCAGTCCTGTCTAACTATAAAGCCATAAGTCTCTGTTCATCCGTCCAATATCTTGAGAACCTGGCAACATATGAAGTTGAAATTTGGCAGGTTCATTGCCCGGGACACAAGGACGTGCAGTGTTGCGTACCTGAGTGGTTCTCAAATTGAGGTGTGCCAGTAAAAAGTAGTCCACACAGCAGATATGCTCCGGGCGTGGCAACAGGATACACTCCACGGGCATTTATGGCAGGCTGTGGCGCACACCATAAAGTCCAGCCCGGTCCGAACAGGCACGTTTTGAACGGGCACTGCACTATTATTATTAAATAAATTTAAGTTTTAAACTGGATAAAGACAAAAATCATTGGCTTTTTTTTTTTTTTACTCCTTAGCTAGATTAACTACACAAACAGCAGAATTTTACAGCAAATTCACAACTATCATAGTTGCCTCTCTGCCAGAGCCTTGAAATCCTCAAAACCTTTATCTTCATATTCTCATCTCAGCTACTATTAAAAAAACTGCCTACAAATGAGAAGTGCTTCATCTGATTTCATGTCAGCTGACACCAGAAAACAAGAAATATTGGACAAATCTCTCATCTGCTTTGCTTTTAAAGAGCAGGAGTCAGCTGTTTAAATGCCTTTTTGATTAGACAAGAGTTCAGCAGTACAATCATAATTTATTTTCTTTTTTTTTTTCCACAGCTGGNCCCTCCTCCTCCTCCTCCTCCCATCCTCTTTTCCACCCTGAGCCTCACACATAGTGGACAGTACCAACAATCCTTTGTTGTCAAAGCAAAGAACAAGCAGCAGTTTATTTACAGACAAGTGAAACAAAGAAACTTCACAGGTGAAGCTCCCTTAACCAGCATCAGCAACCGAGACTGTTGCTTCTACATTTTCAGCTACTCAAGATATGAACACACTGTTAGGCTACGTTCACATTCCTCGCTGAAGTGGCCCAGATCTGATTTTTTTTGCCTTCATGTGACTCAGATCTGAATTTTTCACAGAAGTGCGAACAAACCAGATCTGATTTTTTTATATCAGATCTGCGCCACTTGCATATCTGGTTCCTAGATCCGATCCATATCTGATCTCTGGCTACGCGACCGCTGTATGATCGCTCAGATTGGAATTCATGTGGTTTTTTTAACATCTCACTTCTCTGCGCATTTTGCATATCATCCTCTTTCAGTGTCGGCGCCTCATAGCAGCCCGGTAAAAATAAATATGGAGGAGAGCAACAGCAGAGACAAAGAAGTTTTAAACTTGTTGGATATATAAGGAGACATCCAAAATTTTCAGTGAACTGTTCCTCCGTGCAGCAACAGCCGCTAACAGAGCAGCTGCTATGGCTTTTGTTTTTTGTTGCCTTCTCGCTCTCATCCTCTTCTTTATTATCTGCATCATCTTCCAACCTCCACAACAAATAATCCTGGCCATGCATGCTGCAGCGATGTCACCATGTTTGTACTGTCGCACAAAAATGATGGCTATTGTTGTTATTCTTGTGCATGCGACGCAACCATTAACACAAAAATAAGAAAAGAAAAAGGTAGGATCTGATTAAAAACTCTGAATTGAGCATTAAGACCTGAAATGTGAACGTAGCCTTAGTCTGCAGTTCTCATTTGTCAAGACGGAACAACCGACTCTGGCTTTATGATATACTCCAGTAGCAAGTGCATCCTCTGCATTTAAAGAAACTGGAGAGGGCTGAGTCATGATTTCCACATTAAAAACCATCTGAAGAAGATGTGCAAAAGGCTAATCAGCAAACGCATTCAACAGCAGGATGTAAATTCTCTTTGAAGGGTTCGTAGGAAAGCGTTTATCATTTGACTGAGATGGATGAAAGGAACAAATTGTTATTACCACCTTTCACCTGTTGCTAGGACACAGTGAGTACACTTTACAGTAAAACAGGAAGGGAAACCACATACATCATGAGGCATAACTCTTTCCAGTATCGCCGTCCTTTGTTCGATGTTCCACTCATCGCTCTCCTTGCCATTGTTTCTTGATTATCCCTTCTTCCAATTAACTATTGAGAGATATCAGCATATGTGACACTCAAATGATACAAATCATTAAACTTATCTAGTTTCTACGGTAACATCCTCTATTTCCCACAGTCCAATGAAGAGTCTCGAGGATCTTCAAAATCAGTCATCATGATCAAATCTGGATTATAACGAATTTTTAAATTATTGTTCCCAGGTTGCAGATTAAAGGACCGTACTGTCCATTTTCTATTTTTGAGCCTAATATATTCAATTTTCATACACGTAATGTTACTGACAATCATTTCCCAAAGCATACTACTGGAACGGTGAATTAAAAATGTTTTTCCTACCTTCCAGACCTCCATTGGTTTCAGTTCATTCTGCTATTAAAATCAACTTGTTGATACTGTAAACGTTCTTGGGATAGGTAATCCATCATCACCAACAAGACGTGTATTCAGGTTTTTTTAGAAGTTATGTAATTTTAGTGTTTAAGCTCAATAAAAAGCGTGGAGTGAATGTATGCCTCCACCGGGGAATATAGTCCCAAAAGAAGACCTGCGTTTATGGAAAAATTTAAAGGACCGTGACTTCATAAGGCTGTGTAACTATTAGCAGGAGAAACGTCGATTTTGCAAAATGTAGAGATTTTGAAAAATATCAGGAAAGCTGAAATACGGTTTTATCCTTTGAGAAATGATTGTTAGTAACGTAACATGTATGAAAATTGAATATAGTAGACTCAAACTTGCAAAATGGCTGGTATGGTCCCTGAACGGATTTTTTTCTCCTCTTATTACTTTTGTTTTGGTAACTGCAGATCAACACATCAAACACTGTTAAACAGAAGGCGAGTGTGTGGGCAGCCTAGTTTCTGTGCTTCTTTGGTGCCAACTCAGCACCAAACTCCATCTTATACTGCACACACACACACTCATTACTATGATTAATGCAAAACACAGGTCAGAACACAAAAGTCAGACTAAGGGGTGAATTTGATTGACTGGCAGCCTTATAGAGAGTCAAATATCAAAACTTTCAAAAGAAAAAACTGATAAATAAGACAACACTGATTTGATTGGATGATTTGTTGAGGCATTTGGTCTAAAGGCTTTACAAATATAACACCTTCAGACTGACTGATCTGATCTGGAAACGTACAAAAAGTCTGCATCCTCAACTCAACGTTGGAGGACGCCATGATGCCATAACAGACATACTTGAAAAAAGCTGAGGCAGAAGGTTTATATTAAAAGTTATGCTAATTTTATTGACAATGTGGGGTAATAATTTGCTAAATATTGCCCAATAATGTATGCAAATGATAAACAGCTGCTGATGTCCTCAAAGTTTGTTTTGTATTTTGGTTTTTAGCAGTGCTGACGTATGTACAGCACTTCATTCTAATGCATATTAATATTCTGATTTATATTCACATTGCACATCACATTGCAGCAGGTTCCTATGAGATCAGCAGGCCTGATGTTGCTGATGCATCGTGATTCAGTAGGATAATCGCAGTCACATGCTCAGTGTGAGATCCCACATCCCTCCCTCATCACCTAGCCTGACCACAGCGACTTGCGTCTGATGCAAAACCTGAAATCAGCTGGAATTTTAATTGGTAATTGGTAGTTCCTAGCTTTAGTTCTTATACATGCTCCCACAATTATCAACAAGAAGGCAATCCGAGAGCGCATACTCCTCCAAGGCCAACAAACTCCCCAATTCAGCCCTTTTTATTATACCCCCTTAAAAGCCTCAGCATTTATCACATGAAAATTATCCATATTTATGTCAAACCTTTTACCAAGTTTTCACATTTTATGCCAGCGAATCAAATTTTCATTGTCAAAATCCGAACCATCAAACGAATAAATCCTTCTTCTGGATCCTATGCGATCCAGAATACAATCTGGATCACCTCTAAAATGAGCAGAGCTTCTTTTTTTGTTAAAAAATAAGCCACCGTGCTAAATTTTATTCAAATCGTCCAGTTAGCATTGATTTGATATGCTAAAATTCTTCTGGATCTTGGATTCAGAATATGGTCCAGATCACCTCTCAAATTGAATCACTTCTTTCTCTTGACATTATCTATCTGCTCCCCCAAATTTCATCCAAATCTATCCATAACTTTTCCAGATATCCTGCTAATAAACAGACGAACAAACAAATGTCAGAGATCAAAAGTTTGCCAGGACAGCTAAACTCCATGAACTCCTGACACGGGGAACATGTTCATTGCTCTTTCTCAGGGTTAAATGCAGCAGAATAAACTATGTTCAGCCCGACCTCGTCACCCAACATCTGTCTTCAATTCCAGCCTGGGTTGTATCAGCCCCTCCTCGCTCTCTGCATGCAGGATCTGAGCGTTTACTCAAGAGGAAAACAGCAAACTCAAGTCTCATGGCTGATATGTAAATATCCCCGTGTGATAAGAATTCTCCACGGGGGGGGGNGGGGGGGGCACATGTCAGCGACCCAGCGACACCGCGGTATGCTCACACTGACACCCTAGCTTCATTTGGAAGAGAAGACCTTAGGCAGCCTTTGGATACTTGAACCGTGTGAGTTCTCAGAGGGGGAATCAGTTTCCTGTGTTGACAAGATCCAAAGCTGGAAAAATATAGTTCCTTCCTATAGTTATCTCTAAAGATTCACCAGTTTAAGATTTATTTTCTTCAACGTGTAAAGAACTGAATTCTGCATTATTTCTACACCAAGGTGGTCATGTTTCTGTTCGTATGTTTGCCTCCTGTTTGCAGGGAATCTTAAAAACCTACGCACACATTTGCATGAAATAGGCCTTTGGCCAAGGAACAACTGAAGACACTTTGGTCATGAGCTACATCTGGGATTTCTGTCATGGAAAATATGAGAAGCATTCAAGTAATGGACAGCCATGACATTTCTGAGGTCATGTGACTTGGTGACCCTTGGGTTACTGTTTTTAGGTCTCTAGTCCAGCCATGTTACTAAGACTTATTTCCTCAGTAATTCTACTTTGAGCCTAAGTAGCGATAATAGCTAATCCAAATCCAAAACTGGGTCATTTTCAAGATTTACAGTGACATGGTATGAGTGACCCAATTCTGGTGTTTTTCCTTATGTGGCACACAGTAGACACGGAACAATTAAACAAGCGCTGCGATGTTATTTAAACTCAAAGTTTAGTCATTCCAACATCATAAAATTCAACACAATGATGTATCGTTGGTGCAAACGCCCGAGCTACAACAAATGCTCTAATCCTTCTTAGCTGCCTTAAAGTATAATGATATAATGAAAGTATAAAATATAATGAGTTTGTTGCAGATCTTTAAAGATGCTTTGGAAAACAACAGCTTGTATCATTCTTTCTTTACTTTTTTCTTGGAAACAGTATAAACAGTAGAAGTTGTAAAGAGGATATCAAAAAGATCAGATATAGGCAAAAATTAGAATTGTGCATCGAGACCTGTAGTCTAGTATTATTCCCTTGTTTTCTGGGAGACCATCTCAAATTAGAATTCCACAGACATCCAGAAAATAAGCAGTTAGAATCTTTATGCAACAATTTTCTTCACGTTACAACTGAATCTGCGGCTACATCAACCGTTCACGAGTCACTCACCTTTCTTCCATCAAGTGACGATGATGCACATTCACGTACAGCTAAATTCTGACACCAAGCCATTTTTTTGTTCAGGCATCAAAAAAACAAACACTTTGCATGTCATCACAGACGGTGTTGATTAGAAGTCATGATACAAAGGACAAGGACAGAAAGTGTCAAAAGTCACAGCTAGATTCTGAGACGACATAAGCCGCCATAGGAACGAGAAGCGTCTTAACCAGATTGTGCTAATCCTCTTAGCTGCAAACTATACACTGACAGCAGAAACCCCTAACGGCCCTGACTGGCTGCTTATTGAGGCACAGCAGAAAGTTAAACACTGTCAAACAGCAGCAAATACTGATAGATGAGTAATGATGTAACGCTAGCCTGTTCTCCCTTCCAAATTCAGAGAACACGTCTTCACAAGAAACCGGTTTTACAATTTCAAGCTATCTGGAAGGCCGTCATATGTTAAACATGTCCAAGCCAGATGAAGGTGTTTATATGAGGTAAATAATGTGTAACATGAGTGTTTAGCTAAGTGAACACAAAACAGAGCAGCTCAATTTCAACAAAGAGGTTCTAGTTTAATCCTCTCTCTCTGTTTGGCTAAGCGTCGCACATTAATAATCACCTATTCCAACCGAGACTTTAGTCATCAATTACTGCAGAGGAGTGGAACGGTTTGCTCAAAGCTAAGTGCTAAGAGACAGATTATACTTTAGCGGAGACATTTTTTCTTTTTTTTTTAATGGTAGCTCAGTTTGGGACTGTTTGTTTTATTACAACACAATATTATTGATTTTGCTTTTAGGGAAGTAATTTGTTATCTTGGTCTTGTATGTTGCTGTAAATGATTTGCCAGTTACATGCAGTACGTCATTCAAAGAGTAATGAACACATGAGTGAGGCAGTGTAATAACTTCAATCTTGCTGAAAGTGGATTTTTTTTTTTTTCCAGAAATAAAGCCTGGGAAATTTGCCTTGNTCAATCTTGCTGAAAGTGGATTTTTTTTTTTTTCCAGAAATAAAGCCTGGGAAATTTGCCTTGTGAGCTCAGACACAAACCTTATTTTATGAAAAGAAAACACAAATTTGATGGAAATATCATGCTATTTCCCGAAAATATTTTTTATTCCTTTTGTTTTTATGAGCTCATATTTAAGTTTACTATGCTTGTAACTGCACTGACTCATCATGTCAAAAGTTCCTTAATAGGATTGAATGGGCAATGTAAATTTATGCTGTTTGTGCTAAATTTAAAAAAAAAAAAATTCACTCAAATATTGGGTGAACCATTTCATGGTGTGTTTCTTGTGTTATTTGTGCAGAAAAGGTACAAATAATGTCAAGTGGCAGTAGAACTTGCACTTCAAAAGAATATATATATATTTTACATGAGAATAATATGTCATTTTGTTGTGGCATATTCACTTTTACATACCCCAAAAACCTTTACAGACTATTTTTCATACATAATATCAGGTTTATTTGTTGTAAAATACAGATTTGCTAACGGCATCGCTCACATACTCTCTGGCATATTTTATCTGTCTGCAGACTTTACTATTGAACCAATGTGATATTTGACTATACAAATAAACTTGACTTGAATATAGTATCAACTCAGGGTCAACGTGAGCCTTTGCTCTGCACAGCAACACCTTAAAAACTACTTAAACTTTTGTTCAAGGGTATACGAGCAAACACAGAAACAATCGAGGAAATCAGCATCTTTACTTAAGTTAAAAAAAAAAGAAAACAGCGGCAGCAGCCACAACAGAGATGATGCAGGAGGCCATAAAACGAATCCCAATCAGCTTCTCCTTGAAACTTTCAGCCATTTTTCTGGTTATCACTGTTGCTGCGCTGCTGATGTGATTTTTTATTCGTTTATTTATTGTTGTACGAACATATAGCATTACTTCTGGAGTTTGTGCACAATTTTAACACTTCAAACGGACACAGGTTACACGGGTCAGCCAACTGCATATGCATAGCTAAGATCAAGCATAAACCTGGCTTTAGAGGTAATGTTGCTTTAAATTTTCAGCCGCTCCTTGAATTACTGCTCTATATTTGTAGAAGCAGAATATATGAAGACACAGTAACTGACAGGGACGTACTTGTTCTTGTTTTGACAATAAGTCGGTCAGTGTGCGTAAGACTCAAGTAGTTTCGCAATCCAAAACAAGGCTAGTATTTGTATAGTATAGTATAGTATTTGTAGCATCCTACATGTCCGTGCATAATGCATCAAACCATTCTGAAACATGCATTAAGAGAGGACTCAGACAGACATTTACTACATTCATATTTTAGCATTTTCCTGAGTCCAGAAGTAGAATAATAAGACAATAACAGCATCAGAATGACTGGTGACTGGTAAACTACAGATAAATAATAAGAAAAAAAACACTTTATTCTTTTGTAATAGTTGGTTTCACAGAAGAAACCTGCAGAACAAACATGTTTTATTTCAATGTCTGCAAAATATAGGCTAATCTTGTTATGTATATGTTGTTGTGGTAAAAAGCAATCAATCTTAAAGCTGCATCGCACTGATGGATCACTAGTCTGAAATATGAACTGTTTAATACCCATCTTCACCTATTTCCATTTATTTTGTGCAGGAAATGAGGGATTATGAGCAGGATAATCTCATCCTGACTGTAGTAACGCCTTCTGTCACTGCTAGCTGCTTAGATTAGCATTATGGGATGTTTATTTTGTGGAAGAAGCACAGTAAGCAGCTCACTCCTCAAACGCTCTGCGGAGCTAAGTCAGGAAACGCTGGTAACCGAGCCCGGCGGACTAAGACATGATGTCATCTGGCTTCTCAGAAGACTTTCCTTCTTTAACTCCCGCTCACACTGCCACTGCAGCAGGACATAGGTCAAAGGTCGGAGCTTCCTGATTAACCTCAGCGTTTTCAGAGCTGTACTGGTTGCTGATGTGTGTTCACCTTCGCATAGCAGGCAGAGTTACAGCGACTGTTCTGTAGGAGTGGTTTGTGTTTTAAATAAACTTCAAATGACATTTCAAAGGGATCCGCAGAAAGGCCACCGGGTTCAAAACGCATGCTGAGAGGCCTGGATCAAAATTAGGGCTGTCTTTTTCTTTTATTAATAGATTTTCTAATATTAGTTTAACCTGACTGCAACTTGAACTTCTGCAGAAATTTTACTGAAAGACTTCAGAAATCGATTCTATCTGACATTTACATTACGTTATATTTGCTGTATAATGAGAAATTAAAACGCGGTTCAGCTTCAGAGAGAATGAAATGAGTCCTGCTCAAACGTCTGTGGGATCTCAGCTCTGCTACGCTAATGGATTGTCAAACTGTTTCAACCAAACCAAATAAGTTAAGCACTAGTGTCAGCAAATGTGACACCACCCATGGGTGTTTCTCCTGGGCTGTCAGGGTGTGTTACCATGACGATGAGAAGCATTTCACACAGTGTAAATGGTAAAGCAAAATTAATACATCCTGTCCCATTAAGTCACCTGCTCTTACAAATACTGATTAAACAGACACAAAGGAATGAGTTATTATAAACTTTGTAATACTCCTTATTTAGTTTATATACAATATAGCAGTAAATGTTATTGTAATTTTGGACATTTTTTCTGTGCCTGTGGAAACTGTCAGGCAATTACAAAAAACAGTGACATCGCCAACAACACACACATCATAAATGTGTGTTTATGATGTATGATTTGATTTGCTATATGCTAAAAAGTACATGCCACATGTCTGCATGTGTCTGACTTGCTTGCATGATCATGCATTTATTTAAATATCTGATTCAGGATGGAACCGCGCGTCTTCCCAAGTGTCTGAGGAAATGAGACAATTGCATCCAAGAATCTCAGCCGAGGTTAAGAAGCATAGATGGCGTAATGCTGCACAATTTTCTGTTTATTCACAATTCTTACACTGGACAAAAAAAAGGAGTGCTAGACAGCCTCACCTACAACCTGAGGATGTTGCATTATAATGATTTAGGAAAGTTTTGTAGGTGAGAAGTGCTTGAGGTGTCAAACACGCCCTCACACGTTTCAAGCTGGACTGTGCTTGTTAGAGCCGGTCAAACCTGCCTGCAGCAGCAAATGTCTGAAGCCTTAAATAAATTACAGCGCTGAAACATCAGCATTGTCTTCCTCATTTTCTCCATCTGTTTCCTAAATCAACAACAACAAAGCACTCTCTTCTCTGAAAGAGTCAAGTTAAGCAATCTAATGACTTAGCAGGTCTGCATGTGAGCAATAAGACAAAAACACACTAGACTAAATATGAAGGATACATCAAGCTAGCTCCATATCATCAGGCGTGGACTTTCCTGTATACGGTAGGCATCTGCCTGATGCCCAAAGCAAATGAACCCCTAAATATCTAAGAATATAAAATTATATTTAGATATCATAGATATAAGTTCAACTTTTTATTTTAGCATAGCTTTTATCGGTATCAGACACAAAATTGAAAGACGAACATAAGTGGTTTTGTTTTTTAGGATATATCTGAATTTAGCAGGTTTACATGGTCCAAAAATAAAAGCTCCTTTATTGTCATGTTTTTCATCTGATCTGAATGTAAAACAGTATCAGAAAAAATTCATAAGTGAGATTTGTTTCATGGAATCCATCACGACTATGATTTTAAATTGACTACAACTTATTTCTGGACGCTCTTACTGGATCACATGTTTCACTGTTATTTGAGTCTGTAATTACCTGTTTCCACACCTGCAGCTCCTGTTGCACACTTGGCTGTTTGAGGAGAGGGAATCTTTCTTTGAATTGCCTTTCCTGAGGTTTCTTCCAAGTTTTTCCTTATTTGATGAGGTTTCTTTTTTTTAAGAAACTTTGTCTTTGTTTTGTTTGTGAGCAGGATATCTCAAAAAGTTCTGGAGGAAGTTGATGAAATTTGGAAGTCAGATAATGTTGACAGAAGAAGTGATTTAATTTTGGAGGTGATCCAGATCATATTCTGGATCCAGAAGCACATTTTAGCCTATAACTTCAATGCTAATTAGCTGCAGATATACATACACATCTTAATTACATGATTGTACATAGAAAAATGTTTATATAGTGATCATTTTGTCAAACATTAATATTTTATTTAAAAAAAAAAACTATGTAAAAACCACAGTTAGCAGATTTTCACAAGAAAAACTTAATTTGCTAGAATAAAATGTGGAAAGTTGATAAAAAGTTTGACATAAATAGATAATTTTTGGGTGATAAATGCTGAAACTTTTGCAGAAAGTGTGTTTTTTTTTTTTTAAATTTTGTGTTTTATTGGCTTTGATGAAGTTATGAGCTCTGAATGACTTCTTGTTTACAATTACTTTGACAGCTGAACTAAAATTAATGAGTTATATTTAGAAGCGTAGGGTTTCAGGTGACCTGATTCCAGGTGTTATACTTTCTGTGTGAGTGTGTGTGTGTGTGTGTGGGTGATATGTTTATGTTAAGTATGTTTGTATTCAACATTTTTATGGATGTTTTGTTGAAGTATTTACCTTTTCCTCCTCCTCTTCTCCATTCCCCGGCGTCTCCTTGTCATCCTCCGTGTTTCTGTCCTCCACTCTTCCTCCTTTCACAGTTTCCATGTCCGAAGAGTGACTCCCGTCTCCACGAACGTTCTCCGCCGTCACGTCTTCACCTTCTGATAAGGTGTGTGAACCTGAAGAAGACCCACTCCCACCGCTGCCAAATCTCACCAAAGTTTTTTGCTCCATTTCATCAGATAAATCCAAACGCGACGCCATTAATGCAAGTCACGACGTCAACAGGAAACGGACCTGTCCACCGGTAAACTCATTTTAATCATTTCGCCGTTTGTTGTCACTTCTGACAGCGCCAGAAAACAAAAAAAAAGTCATAATGTTGTTGAAAATTCATTATAATTAAACCATTTTCGTCGCTGTTTGCTATGCGTTTTCAGCTAAAGTTTCCACTTAGTCGGTACGCTTGAAATTGTATCGTTTTTTCTCACATCCTGCGGTGCCTCCACTCTGTTACTGCGGCGCTCATGTGTGACTACTGCTGAGACCCAAGACAAGCCACGCCCATCAGACGGTGGCGGGCCAATCAGAGGATTGACCATGTGGTGGCCGGCCAATCAGAAGGCTGCTGCTGCCAAAAGGGGCAGATTTCAACATCTATAGCTGTACTCTCCGTTTACAAACCATAAACGCCAATGCTGGATTGATTATAGAGCCTTTTTAAGGTGAAATAAGGGCGGAATTAGTGATTTGGGGCCCAAGAGACCCCAGTAATGCACCCCCTCTTCTCAGTCTTTCCCTAGTTGGAGATATAATAATAATAATAATAATAATAATAATAATAATAATTCAAGATAAAATCTGTAATCTTCCCATCATCAAAATGTAAAAACAGGATTGGAACCTGCTATCACTACCACGATCAACAACTAAGTTATTTTGCTTTTTCTCGTGTTTTACTTTAGGATTTTTTTTTTGTTTTTTTTTTTTTTNTTTTTTTTTTTTTGTTTGTTTGTTTTAATGAAAATTATCTGGATTTCAGCTAAATTTATATACAATCTGGAAAAACAAGCATGCTACTTGGGTTTGGGTCTCATTTTAATGCCTGTGCAAAGCTTTAATGTGGAGTAAATGGGGTGTTTTCAGGGCATTTTATATTTGTTAACTATATATTTTAAGGTAAAAGTACACACTACAGAAGGTGCAAAGATCTGCAATTTCACATATTTTGGCAAGTAGAAATAAGAGTAATAATAATAATAAGGACTCTGTCTGTGTGCTGTCATGTCCAGTGACATGCAAAACACTGTAAGTCTGGTAAAGCAAATGGCTGGAAATGCAAAATGGTATTTGAAAAATTCCAGATTAGCAGGAAATTCAAGATAAATGAGCCTCCTCTTCCTCAAGGGCAGCTCCCTCAAGCTGCCCTTGAGGAAGACTCTGAGCCCCTGACTTCATCAGACAGAGCACTGCTTAGTGAACAAAAGTTTTACTGAGCAAATCCCAGGAGAGAACACATGGAATTGCATGAATTTCAGGTATGGCAGAAAACAAACACTGTGTCTGACAAAGCTAGGCATAAATATTAGGATATTCTGTCTTTTAACATATACAGATTGTTCTTTGACATGTAACATCTTTTATTTAATGCCGCTTTATTAACAATTGTAAAATTCTTGTGGTGGTAAATCTGCAGTTGCATCATTACTTTTTTTCTTCTTTTATTTTAGCATACAGCTCCTTTGTTAGGGGAGTCCTTCCTGTGGTTGTTTTTTTCCCGCCTTCTAAAGTATGTTTTTAATATAAATCTACTGTAAAGGTGGGTTAGTTTGATCAGTATTTTTCTTTGTGGATGTTGTACAGCAGATGTGCTCACAGCGCCCGCTAGAGGGCGCTCATGCGCCACATCTACAGTGAGAAACCAGGACCATTTTAACAAAGGTGGGACCAAGTTTATTACATATCGCCTTTATTATCATTGTACTAAGCAATACAACGAGATTAGGAGCGCTGCTCCTGCATGGTGCACACCATAAATACATTATAAAAACAACTGTAGAATAAAACGAAACATGCACAAAAAAAACAAAAAACAAAAAAAAACAAAAAAACAAGTCACATCAGGTTAAAGCGCAAGTAAAAAGTGACAGTGTTCAAAGTGCATAGTGCGTAGCGTAACGTACTAGAAATTATCATTGTTTGTTGAGGGTGATTATTGCATTTGGAAAGAAACTGTTTGTAAATCTGGTAGTTCTGCATTTGATGGATCTATAATGTCTGCCAGAAGGTATCAGTTCAAACAGATGATGACCGGGGTGAGAATAGTCCTTAATGATGTTTTTGGCTCTGGAAAAGATGCGACTGTTAGCAATGTCTGTTAGGGAGGGGAGGGGACAGCCAATGATTAATTCTGCAGTCTTTGTGATTCTCTGGAGAGCCTTTTTGTCTGTTGCTGAGCATCCAGTGTACCACACTGCAATGCAGTACATCAGGATGCTCTTGATAGTGGCTCTGTAGAAAGACACTGGCTCTCACTCAAGCTCTCACTCAAGTTGTTCTTCCTGAGTATCCTCAGGAAGTGTAAGCGCTGCTGGGCTTTTCTGATGATTGCTGTGGTGTTTATGGACCATGAGAGGCTGTCTGTGATGTATATGCCAAGGAATTTGAATGACTGTACTCTCTCTACACACTCTCCATTGATGAAAAGTGGTTAGTGTTAGGTTAGTGTTGTGTTTCCTGAAATCTATTATGAGTTCTTTTGTTTTTGTGGTGTTCAGTGTCAGGTTGTTTACTGAACACCACTCCGACAGTTTCTGCACCTCCTGCCTGTAGGCGGACTCATCTCCGCCTGAGATAAGTCCAATGACAGTGGTGTCATCTGCAAATTTAATGATGGAGTTAGTGGAGAATGCTGGTGAACAGTCGTAGGTGTATAGTGAGTAGAGAAGGGGACTCAGCACACAGCCCTGTGAGGAGTCGGTGCTGAGTGTGATGGTGGAGGAGAGGTGAGAGCCGACTCTGACAATCTGTGGGCGGTTTGTCAGAAAGTCCTTAATCCATCTGCAAGTGAGTGAGGGAAGACCCAGGGCTGACAGTTTATTAAGATATCTGGAATGATGATATTAAAGGCGGAGCTGTAGTCCACAAAGAGCATTCTGACATAACTGTTCCTGTGTTCCAGATGACTCAGTGCAGTATGAAGAGTGATGGAGATGGCATCTTCTGTTGATCTATTAGTCCTGTATGCAAATTGGTGTGGATCAAAGGAGAGAGGGAAGTTGGCTTGAATATGTTTGAGCACCAGTCTCTCAAAACACTTCATGATGAGGGGAGTGAGAGCCACAGGTCTGTAATCTGCTAGGCAGTTTGTGGATGTTTTTTTGGGGACAGGGATGATAACTGCTGATTTCAGAGAAGGGGGGACGGTGGCCTGCAAGAGGGATAAACTGAAGATGCTGGTAAAGACGGCAGAGAGTTCATCACAACATGCGCTGAGTACCTTCCCAGGTACTCCGTCAGGGCCGGCAGCTTT
>VXCM01003769.1:13274-64679 GCA_014773175.1 Lucifuga dentata | reverse complement strand
AGAAACAGGCTGAAGGCTTCATCAAAGATCTGCAGCAGGAAATCTCTGAGCTGATGAAGAAAGCTGTTGAGCTGGAGCAGCTCTGTTGCTCTGAAGACCACCTCCACCTCCTCCAACGCTTCTCATCCATCAGCTCTGCTCCTCCCACCAAGGACTGGACAAAGGTCAGAGTTCATCAAAGGTCATATGAGGGGAACGTGGTGAAAGCCGTGGCTCAGCTGGAGGTGGAGCTCAGGAAAGAGATGGAGAAGTTGATGGAGGCTGAACTGAAGAAGGTGCAGCAGTTTGCAGTGGATGTGACCTTTGATCCTGATACAGCACATCCTGCTCTCATCCTGTCTGATGACAGGAAACAAGTTCATCATGGAGGTNGATCCTGATACAGCACATCCTGCTCTCATCCTGTCTGATGACAGGAAACAAGTTCATCATGGAGGTGTGTGGAAGAATCTCCCAGACAAACCAGAGAGATTTGATTTTTGTGTTTGTGTTTTAGGAAATCAGAGTTTCTCCTCAGGAAGATTTTACTTCCAGGTTGATGTTAAAGGGAAGACTGATTGGGATTTAGGAGTGGTCAGAGATTCCATCAACAGGAAGGGAGAAATCAGAGCAACCCCTCAGGAAGGATTCTGGACTATTTGGTTGAGGAATGAAAACGAGTACAGAGCTTATGCTGATGCTTCTGTCCGTCTGCATGTGAAGTCAAAGCTGGAGAAAGTGGGCGTGTTTGTGGATCATGAGGAGGGCGTGGTCTCGTTTTATGATGTGGATGCTGCAGCTCTGATCTACTCCTTCATTGGCTGCTCCTTCACTGAGAAACTCAGCCCATGCTTCAGTCCCGGTATTAATGATGGAGGTAAAAACTCCGCCCCTATGATCATCTGTGCTGCCAATCATTCTAAGTAAACTGCTCATGTTTTTATGAAACATTCATTTTTGTTTACTTTTTGATTTATTAAGTTTCTGATTAAAGTGATTGTTCATTTATTATATCATATTTTACTTTGATGTTTCTCTTTGTTACTGATGTAACAAACATAATTCCTCACACTGATCTGATCTGATGTTTAATCTACTCTAATGATTAATTACTGTCAATAAATGAATTAATACATCACAAATTACCATATATACTCAAGTATAAGCCGACCCTCCTATTTTGACCTGCAAATTTAGCTTTTTAGAGAAACCCGCATATAAGCCGACCCCCTGATGTTGTTCCATCGTTTTATTTGTTTAGCAAATTATCTGTTTTTCTGGGTATTATCATAGTGTTCCTGTGTTTTTCTGAAAATAATCCACATACCGGCTGATTACCGTAACTGACATTAACAGACATTAACATTTCTGGACTCCTCTTCCTCGTCTGAATCTCCAAACATTCATTCCAGTGCTGCTCTGTGTAACGTGNTTTCTGGACTCCTCTTCCTCGTCTGAATCTCCAAACATTCATTCCAGTGCTGCTCTGTGTAACGTGTCTTAAAACCAGCTTCAAATGATGCTCTTTTCCTCTTCTGAGTCCGTGTCGTTTCCATCATGTGTTGTATCTTTTCTCAAAGCTTCTTGCTAATAAAGCACAAAACATGTTGAATGAGACAACCAAACAACGTTACTGTATCGATATATGAAACAGCACTTTTATAAGATCATCTCTAATTGGCCCATTCTTTTGTTTTTGACCAATCATGACAGCATTTATAGCAGTGTTTATATAACAGATCATTTGCTCTGGTCTGAATCAGGAACTAAATTATTGTTTTGTTTCAGTTTCACACATGAAAATATCCAATCAAGCCAAAATATATCAGAAAAGTCATGTGACAAGACTCTCTCTGCTCATTGGTCAGAAATGTCTGGGACAGGAGAAAGAAAATCAAAGCAGGAAGCTACGGTGGTAAAACTAAATAAGATTCTTTTTGTTTCATTGTTTAAGGAGAACTGGGTTAAATAAAAGAACATGATATTCTTTTTTTTTTTTTTTTTTTTTTTTTTAAAGAAATAATTAAATCCTGATCCACACTCCTTACCAGATGGTGGCAGTAATGCACCAAATTGTTATTTGCTAACCGCCATAACACATGTTGCTTCACGTGAAGCAACGTGTGAAGAAGACGTGCTGTCTTCACACGCTGAACAGGAGAATAGAGCAACATGCTGACAACATACAAGCACACGCTAACCTGAACACGTGTTCATCTGAACACGTGTTCAGAGAAGTTCATCAAGTGTTCATCTGAACACGTGTTAGCTAAGATTGATGTTTCCACCTTTAACAGCATGTTTGATTTGATCATCTAAAGTGGAGTTTACTTAACATTAAACACACACAAACACACACACACACACACACACACACACATACATACAGACCCAANTTAACATTAAACACACACAAACACACACACACACACACACACACACACATACATACAGACCCAAATCTCTGCTGTTAATCAATCAATACATCAACAGATCAACAGATTGATCTGTAGCTGGTTCAGAATTTATGTACTGTTGACAAAGATGTTATTAGATGTTTTCTGTTTTCCAAGGCCACAAACATAAAAAAACTACATAATGAAGCAAAACCCTGTTAAAAAAATGACAAAAAAAAAAAAAAAAANAAAAAAAAAATCAATAAATATTGTTTGTTGAGGGGTAAAAAAAAAAAATCACAAATGGTTCTTCACCAGTCATGATCAGCTGTGTGTTTTTCTAAGGTATTTTCTGAAAATGTTTCACTTGCTCAAAAATGATCATTACATATTTTTACATTTTCTCAGCTTGAATTTCCAAAATTTTGCTAAAATATATTATTGTGACATTAAATGACACATGGACAGTTAAATGCCCCCACTGCTTGTGCTTTTTAAAGTTTTTAAAGTTTTAAAGTTTAAAGTTGTGCTCAATCTTGTAATATTCATTTAAACTCTGTACAAAATGTCATCAATATGATGTTCATGTGGAATAAAATTTCTAATAAACTAAAGTCACAACAATCCATTTCAAATATTTACAATTCATTTATTAACTGATTTTTCATTTTTGATAACAAGGAAAAGGCTGCTTGAAGTTCATCAGTCTCTTCTTTAGAATGGGTGCTTTTGTTGTTCATCTTAGCGATTGTCACCTCCACACGAGCAACGTTCTCCATCATTTCCCTTCTTCTGACATCACACTGTTGTTTATATTGGTCCAAAACCTGCTGCTTCTTTTCACTAGCCTGCAGGAGACCAGCGTTCTCCTCCTCCATCTGGAGTCGCTGAGAGCGGACAGCGTCCTTTACCTGAGAGAGATGTACCTTCAGTTTTTTGGTTTTATGAACCTCCTCTCTCAGGCTGTTCAGAACCTTCTGCAGGTCCTCTGCTTCCTGCTGCAGAGTCGCCTGTCAGCACTCAGCCATGGGGATGATATTGTCTGTGATCGTCTCCTGATAGGAAATCTGGATCTGCAGCTCCTGGATCCTGTCCTCCTGCTGTGACAAAGCTCCATGGTTGACTTTGGGCCTTGCTCTTGTTTTGACAGGCCGTCACTGCATCCATCACCTCCACGTTCTCTTCCATGAGCTGATTTAGGTTCATCTTGTGGAGAGTAATCGAGGAGATCTGTGGGAGATTTAACTGATCGATGGATCCCTGAAACACAACTGCTGGATCTGTCCAGACATTTGACATCTGGCAATTGCACTGTTTGACACACTTGTCCAGGATCTGCTGCCTCTGTTTGATTTCTTGCAGGAGAGCAGCCTTCTCCTCCTCCATCTGGAGATGCTGAGAGAGGACATCGTCCTCCACCACAGGCAGAGCTACCTTGATTTCTGCAATTTTGCAGTCCTCCTCTGCCATGCTGCTCTCCATCTCCTGCAGGTTCTCCATTTCCTGCTTCAAAGTCTCCTGAGGCCTCACAACCTGNTGCTGCTCTCCATCTCCTGCAGGTTCTCCATTTCCTGCTTCAAAGTCTCCTGAGGCCTCACAACCTGAGAGTCTGCCGTGACCTTCTTCTCCTGCTGAGACACCTGAGTCTGCAGCTCCTTCATCCTGTCCTCATCCTTCTGTGATGCAGCTTCACAAGTGACATCTTGCTGCATGAGCAGAATCTCATGCTGCTGCATCACCTTCTTCTTCGGGGCCTTGTTCTCATTTTCAGTAGCCATCAAAATATCCTTCAGCTTTGCGTTTTCTGCCATGAGCTGAACTCCACTTTGAGGAATGACCCTCTCAGTCACCACTCCCGCCTGGACATCTGACACCTGCGGCATCTGGTTCAGGCTGGCTCCTGTAGGAGAATACACCGGCTCTTCATCCTCCTCTGATTCGCTGTCGAAGAGAGTCAGGGGATCTGTTGCCCACAAACAGCAATCATTGTCCGAATCATAGTCCACCCATGCTTTTTCAGATTTTACATTTGTGTTTTCTGCCATGAGGCAGAAAACACAACCTGACAAATGACCCTCTCAGTCACCTGGACATCTGACACCTGCGGCGTCTGGTTCAGGCTGGCTCCTGTAGGAGAATGCACCAGCTCTTCATCCTCCTCTGAATCACTGTTGAAGAGAGTCAGAGGATCCTCCGCCCACATACGGCGATCATCTTCCGAATCATAGTCCGCCCATGCTTTATCAAATTTCAAATAGTTGTGGGATCTTTTCTTGTTGTAGGAGGACTGCTCCTGTGTGTATCTTGTAGGAAGCTGCAATGCTTCCTGCTGGACTGCGACCAGACCAGCTGCAGCCTCTACAGGCTCATCCTCAAACAGAGAGAAACCCTCCCACGTGATGTCAGCAGCCATATCCACTTCATCTGGTCCAAACTGCATCCTGCAGGACACTCTGCCTCTTCATCCTCATCCGATTCATCATCAGCTAGATGCAGAGAATCTATTTCAGATGATTCTCTATTATCATCCATGCCTTTCTTGATGTTCTCCTGTTCTCCCAGTTTTTCCTGGCTCTTCCTCTTCCAGATCAAAATCACCCTCCACAGAGAATATCTGTGGAGGCTCAAGCAGTGGCTGTGGAGATTCATCTGGAGTTTGATTAGGAACCTCCATCATCTCCTCAGCAGCCTGCTTGGCGCAGGTTTCCCTTCTGACTCCTGCAGGAGAAACATCTCTGCTCCTCGTGGCGGCCTGCTTGGGCTCACCGCTCACCACAGCACTATGCACTTCGTGCACCTCCGCGACACAATGCTCGGGATTGTGTGTCATCATGACAACCTGCTGGGGTTTGTGAGTGGACGCATCAACGTCCACTCACAAACCCCACTTCACGTCTCCATGTCTGTGACCATGGGTTTTCGAGTGGGTGCGTCAACCCTCTCTGCTTCATGGCTTCCTTGGCTGCATGAAACCCCACTGGACATTACGACCAACTGCAGCGATCCGTCCATCTTGGTGGGTTGCTATGGCAACCCTGTTGGCTTTTCAAGTGGTTGCAGCTCGCCGCTCGTTTTTGCGGGTCACCGCAGCACTCCGGTTGTGTGTGTGGGTCGCGGCAGCAGCCCACTGGCCTTTGTGAGCAGGTGGGAAATCCCTTGTGCCTCCATGGCCACTGAAAGCTCTTTGCCCGGTTCTGCAGTTTGCTGCTTCCTTTTCGCCTTTCACTGCTGAACTCCGCACGTATTTGAGCTTCAACACGGCAGGTGGCTTGACCGCACCGCTCACTACTTCGCTCTACAGCACGGCTTTGGGGGGACGTCGGGGCATCCCAATCTGCTTCAGGTGTCACCGCGGCACTCTGCATGGGTTTGTGGGATGCAGCAGCACGCTGCTCGGTGACCTGCCGGGCACTCATTGAATTACGTTCCGCCTGCATCTGCATATGATGCGGGTGTGCAGTCTTTCTCTGCCCAGTGGTCATTTTGCGCATGTAATCCACAGGGTCTGGATGGGGGGGCCCAGCAAACAACTTGCCTAGGGCCCCAGAAAGGCTAGTGCTGGCCCTGACTGTAGATCATGTTGAGAACACAAATGAACCATCCAGCGTCATGAGATCTCCTCCTAAAACCTGTCTCAGTGTGTTTGTTGTGATCCACACCCCAAACGAGTCTGAGCTGGACCAAACCACATATGTATGAAAACACCCTAAAAATGAATGAAGTCACTAGTGGCTACAGAGGTCATGTTTGATGTTGAATTGAATGTAAATGTGGTCAGATGTCGTGTTAATTACTGATGTACTTCACTCACTTGATAGTATATCGTTTATTAAAATTATGCTATGCAAATCAAGAACTGCCATTTCATTATTAATATTAAAGTTTGGATGAAAAGTTTTACTTAAAGGACTATGCTAGTAATTTTTTTGTGTACCCAATAAATTTAACCCACATACACTTTACATTACTGACAACTATTTTCCAAAACATAAAATCATTTTTAGTTTTCCTGTTATTCTGCCAAATACCCAAATCTTTCAAATCCAAATATTCAGGTGATACACACACCTTAAAATTTAATGTTTCGCCTCCAAACATGTACATCCAAATGTCGAAGTGATGGTCGTTTTTAATTTCTTGGAAAAAGCCGCATCTCCTGGGACTAGATTCCCTGGCAGAGACACACATTTTCTTGTGTACTTCTATGTTGGCTCAATTAAATACACTTACTTCAACAAAAAATAACAGCATGTGATGAATTATTTTATCTCAAACATGTTGATTTTTATATCGTATTGGAATGAACTGAAGCCAATGGAGTCTGGAAGGTAGGAAAAGCAATTCTAATATTTACTGCTCCAGTAGCATGTTTTGAATGGTCATCAGTAATGTGTATAATGTGTATGCAGGTTGTATTTATTTCGCTCAAACATGCAAAATCATAGCATGCTCCTTTAAAATAGGACACGTAAAAAGAGGCGTGTTTGTGTATGACGAGCTTTATTTCTTTAGTCATAGCTTAATGGCTTCAGTTACAGAACATCAGAAATGTTTCTGTCTGCAGGCAGATCAGCAAATATGATATTTTTGTCACGCTGATAATTCAAATAACAACATGCTTTGCTAAATGACACACAGACTCAACATGAACTCATCCGCTGTCACAAAAACCTCAATGATCATGTTTTTCCTGGTGTATGAGTAATAAAACCTGCTGCACAAACGTTGTTGTCTGCTGGTTCATGTTGACTCAGATTATAGCTCATATAGCATGTTGTTTTCACAGACTGAGTGTCTGTGAGATGGACTATGACTGTTTTGAGGATTAAAGGACCATACCGTCATTTTGCATATTTGAGCTAAATATATTCAATTTTCATACATGTTACGTTACTGACAATCATTTTCCAAAGGATAAAACTGTATTTCAGCTTTCCTGATATTTTGCAAAATCTCTTAATCTTTCAAAATCAAATATTCAAGTGATACACCCACCTTAAAAATCCACGTTTCTCCTGCTAATAGTTACACAGCCTTATGAAGTCACTAAATTTTTCGATAAACACAGGTTTTCTTTTGGGACTATATTCCCCGGTGGAGACATACAGTCACTCCACGCTTTTTATTACACTTAAACACTAAAATTACATAACTTCAAAAAAAAAAAAAAAAAAAAATCTGAATACACATCTTGTTCACAATGATGGATTATTTATCCCAAGAATGTTTCAAGTGTCAAGTTGATTTTCATAGCAGAATAAACTGAAACCAATGGAGGTCTGGAAGGTAGGAAAAACATTTTTAATTCACCATTCCAGTAGTATGCTTTTGGAAATGATTGTCAGTAACGATACATGTATGAAAACTGAATATATCAGGCTCAAACATGCAAAATGTATGGTCCTTTAAAAGTACATACCATTGGGTTTGCATAATTGAGACCAATAAATACTTCCTACATACATGTTATGTTACTGCCAGCCATTTTCCAAAACATACTACTGAAGCAGTAAATATTAGAATTGTTTTTCCTACCTTCCAGACTGTCATTGGTTTGAGTTCATTCTGTGACATAAAAATCTATTTGTAGAGACTTGAAACATGTTTGAGATAAATAATCCATCACAGAGAAACTACATCTATTAAATTTTTAAGTTACTTTATTTAACTGATCAAACATGGAGCCACACAGAGGAAAATGTGTCTCTCCTCCAGGAAATATAGTCCCAGGAGAAGACAACTTTTGCAGAGAAATTAAAAAGGCCGTTAGATGCAACTATTAGCAGGTGAAACATTGAATTTTAAGGTGTGTGTATCACCTGAACATTTGGTTTTCATAGATTAGAGGATCTGGAAAAAAACGCAAAGTAGCAGGAAAACTGAAATAGTTTTATGTTTTGCAAAATGACTGTCAGTAATGTAACGTGTGCAGTTGAATTTATTGGGCTCAAACATGCAAAAACTGCCTGTAAGGTCCTTTAAAAGTCAAAATGAAGTGTTGGCTTTAAGTTTGAGCACCTCATGACTGGAGTTTTGAGGTTGGTGTGTGAAGCTGAGGCATGTTGCATTAAATATCTGAGCTGTGTGTGTGTGTGTGTGTGTGTGTTTCATGTGTCAGCGGAATGTTCAAATCACAATCAACAGAACTTCAAAACAACTAACACTGATAGTAATTAAACATTTTCCAAAATAAATTAGAAAGATATTAAAATTGTTTGGGTAAGAGCAGTTACACTGCAGAACAGAACACAGAAATAACATACGTGTGTGTTGTGAGTAAAGAAAACAACGCAGTTTTACACTGGATTTTATAGGACATCAACATGATAATACAGGTGAGGTGAGTGCAGGTGAGCAGCAGAGCGCGTTGCTGTATCACCCTCTGCTCTAAGACTTTCTGATCCACGCCAAACACGCTCAGCATGGCTGCGGCTGCTAAAACACGTGAAATAAAAACTCCCCACTTCCATGCCTCACACAGCCGGCCAGCCGCTGTGTGAGGAGGTCAGGACACACGGAGGACAGACTTAGCAGATCCTGATGTGGCTGTGGAAAAGCGGATTCCATCGCCTTCCAACTCTCCCACAGGCATGTCGGATGAAGCGTCCCGTAAGGGGCGACAAAGGCCCATACAGGTGCTTTTGCATGTTTGAGTCCAATAAATACAACCTGGGTGGCACAGTGGCTCAGTGGTTAGTACTGTTGCTTCACAGCAAGAAGGTCCCGGGTTCAAATCCGACCGGGAACCTTTCTGTACGGAGTTTGCATGTTCTCCCCGTGTCCGTGTGGGTTCCCTCTGGGTGCTCCGGCTTCCTTCCACCTCCAAAGACATACATGTCAGGTGAATTGGGAACTCTAAATTGCCCGTAGGTGTGAATGAGTTTGTCTGTCTCTATATGTCAGTCCTGCCATAGACTGGCGACCTGTCCAGGTGAACCCTGCCTCTCGCCCAATCACCGCTGGGATAGGCTCCAGCCCCCTGTGACCCTTAACAGGACAAACAGTACAGAAAATGGATGGATGGATGGAAATACAACCTGCATGTTACATTAATATCAACCATTTTCTAAAACGTGCTACTGGAGTGGTAAATATTAGAATTGTTTTTCCTACCTTCCAGACTAACACTGGTTTCAGTTTATTCCAGCACGACATAAAAATCAACTTGTAGAGACTTGAAACATGCTGAGATAAATAATCATCACAGAGAACTAAACATCCTTTTTTATGTTAAGAAAATGGTTGAAACATGTATGCAGGTTGTATTTATTGGGTTCAATCATGCAAAACTACTGGCCTGGTCCTTTAAGCCTCCTGTGCATTACGCCATCCAGCTGAGAATGAACTCTGGAGGCATGCAGCTCTCTACGCCCCCTGCAGGACAACAATGGAGGTACAGCAACAGTGACTTAAGGAGAACTGGACATTCCACATGAGGAGAAAAAAAAAAAAAAAAANAAAAAAAAAAAAAAAAAAACACACCACAAAAAACCAGCCAGACTCTACATGCTTACATTTTTACCCTGAAGTTTCTAATCATAAAAGGTGATAAGGTGATGCATTGAGATGGTCACGGCTCTGTGGGGAGCATGGAGGCTCTGTGGGGAGTGTGGGAACATCACGGCTCTGTGGGGAGCGTGGCCATGTCACAGCTCTGTGGGGAGCATGGCAACGTCAGGGCTCTGGGAGAGTGGCGCTGTCGTGGCTCTGTGGGTAGCGTGGTAATGTCATGGTTCTGTGGGGAGCGTGGCGCCGTGGAAGTCTGTAGCATGACAGGAACTTGCATACATTCCGGTTTGAGCTGCAGTGTTGATTAGGAGCCACACATTTGGAATGTTACTGAAGCAGTTAAAGCTGCACACACACACACACACACACACACACACACACACACATAAACATACACACACACACACACACACACACACCAGTCTCTGACTGCCTATGGCATCAAGCATGAAGTTTTTACTTAAAGTCGCCCGGCGTGATTTCAGGGAATGATCTTTAGTGAAGCGCTACTCAAGTGCTGTTTCTTTAATGCGACTGGTGCATTACATGCGCTCGTTCCTCAGGCTGTGCCACACATTACCATGGTAACATACGGCATCATTCAGAAGCATCTTCCCGTCAAAGTAAGAAATGAGTGAAGTCTCAGGGTGAGACCAGAGGAGCAGAGACCTGCAGGCCTCTTCATCAGCATAAAAACCCTGAACATGGAATTCTGTCATTTACAGCCACCGTGCCTTTGAGCCAAACAAAGTGAGAGACAGCGTGAGAACTTTAGTTTAGCTCTGTGGGACCAAAAGAAGCTTTCAGGTTTGAACATTTATGAACTGTAAAGCTTTTCAAACAGCTGCTGCATCATCAGTCTTCCATGTTTAGCATGTTGTGTGTCTGCATGCTCATTCATTTAAAGAAGATGCTTCTAAACATGCTGTGAGCAGCCACGTTGAAATGATGTTAATACTGAGCTTTGAGGCGGTGTTTTCTTTGTTTTTTTGTCAGCCAGAGGTCAGAAATTCCAAGTTCTGAGTTCCAAGTGGAACGGAGCATGAACGCAGCACGACTTACATTCGTCTTCCGGTGTTTTCACCCGTCATTTGTTCTTGTAAGGTTTGCTGATGACCTGGTCAATCCATCGTAGGAACCTGCTAACTCGAGTGTACACTCCAGGGAAGGAGGGGTCGCCGCAGCCGTGACCCCAAGAGATTATCCCCGTCAGCACCCAGCCTCCCCCCTCCCCCTGGCAAACCAACGGACCTCCGCTGTCGCCTTGACAACTGTCCACGCGGTGGCGCTCCGACAAGCTGCCGGCACAGAGCATGCGGCTGGTGAAGCGATCGCCATATCGCATTTTACACTTCCAAGATGGCAGCAGGGGAACCCAGGCCTGCAGCAGAGTCCGGGAATACTCCGAATCTGACAGCGAGAAAAGCAAATTCAGCAAATATGATGCAGCGACACAAACATGAATGTTAACCAAGCTGAAAAATAACTACAGAAAAAGGTGAACTTAAAGGAGCATACCAGTGATTTTGCAAATTTGAGCTCAATAAATACTACCTGCAAACACGTTACAACAAACCATTTTCCAAAACATACTACTGGAGCAGTAAATATTAGAATTCTTTTTCTTGCCTTCCACACTGCCATTGGTTTCAGTTCATTCCAGTACAACATAAAAATCAACCTGTAGAGACTTGAAACGTGCTGAGANCCATTGGTTTCAGTTCATTCCAGTACAACATAAAAATCAACCTGTAGAGACTTGAAACGTGCTGAGATAAATAATCCATCATTGTGAGCCAAACGTTTTAAATTTTTTTTGCCGAAGTAACTTAATTTAACTGATCCAACATGGAGCTGCATGGAAGAAAATATATGTCTGCTATGGGAAAAAAAAGCTTTTAATGAGAAATTAGAATTTCAAAATTTTCAAAAACAAAACTATTTACTTTTCAAATTATTTAGGCTAATCTCCTGGTCTTCGAGGTCAAGTGTTCGGGTGATGCACCCACCTGAAAATTTAATTTTTTGCCTGCTAACTTTAAAACGGGAAGGATGCTTTAATTTCTGTGGTAAAAACTGTCTTTTCCTGGGACTATATTCCCTGGCGGAGACATAACTTTAACAGAAAAAATTCAGTTTTTTTGGCTGTGATGGATTATTTATGTCAAACACGTTTCACATCTCTACAACTTGATTTTTATGTCGTACTGGAAAACCACAATGACTTCCACGTGCAAACATACGTGTTGTCAGGAGAAACATTGAATTTTAAGGTGGTTGCATCACCTGAACATTTAATTTTAAAAGATTAGGGGATTTGGCAAAATAGCACGAAAACTAAAATACAGTTTTATATTTTGTATTATAGTTGGCGGTACACGAGTATGTGGATAGTATTTACTGGGCTCCTAATGCAAAAGCAGCGGTATGGTCCTTTAATGTAAAGGAAAGCGTTTTGAGCCTGGTGCTCAGTGGTCTGGTACCTGTGACACCCCAGCCGGTGATGACGCAGGAAGCAGGCCTTTTCTCCCGCTTGCTGCTGGTCTGAGGCAGGCACACGGCGTTGGTGTGCGGGTTGAAAGCCACACAGTTTCCCTCCGTACCTCTGAGCCTCAGCAGGGCGATGTCGTACTCCCAGGCCTGGCTGTGGTACTTTCTGTGGATAACGATGCGTTCAGGGGACAAGCTGCGTTCAAAGTCGTCCTGTTCCTCAGTGTGATAGTCACCAAGACGCAACACATAACGCGTTGGGTCTTTGCCAAACCTGGAGGAGCCAAGAAGAAACAGATTAGTGTCTAACTGAAAGGAGGAGCAACTGTCATCATAAATGCCTTTTTAAAGGACCATACCAGTGATTGTGCATGTTTGAGCCTAATATATTTAATTTTCATAAACATAACATTACTGACAATCATTTCCCAAAGCATACTACTGGAACAGTGAATTAAAAATGTTTTTCCTACCTTCCAGACCTCCATTGGTTTCAGTTCATTCTGGTACACTATTAAAATCAGCTTGTTGATACATGAAACGTTCTTGGGATAGGTAATCCATCATCATCATCATCATCATAATCCACAACATGTATATTCAGATCTTTTTGAAGTTATGCAATTTTAGCATTTAAGCGCAATAAAAAGCACAAATTTGAAAATGCACCTTGGAATATAGTCCCAAAAGAAGACGTGTCAATCAAAAAAATTTAAAGGACCGTGACTTCATAAGGCTGTGTAACTATTAGCAGGAGAAACATGGATTTTTAAGGTGGGTGTATCACTTGAATATTTGATTTTGAAAGATTAAGAGATTTTACAAAATATCAGGAAAGCTGAAATATGTTTTATCCTTTGGGAAATGATTGTCAGTAACGTAACATGTATGAAAATTGAATATATTAGGCTCAAACATGCACAATCATTGGTATGGTCCTTTAATAAAACAATTTCACGTGGAATAAATAAAATCTACAAGGGATATTCCAGAAGGCTTTATGTACAGTATATTGGGGCAAAATATAATTAACTGAGGGGAAAATGAAAATATTCCACATGAAGGCATGATGGTAAAAAAAAAAACAGCATGAATTTAACATTTACATTCATTTTACAAAAACTCATTTTATTATGCATGTGGAGCTCCATTCAGCATATGAAGCAGTAGTTCTCATAAGCTAGACGGAGATGACAGCAAGAACTCTCTGGACTCAGATGTAAATGCCGCTAGCTCTTCCTGCTACAGCTGAAGACGCCTTTTGGAGAACGGAGAAACATCTTCAAGCTAACTTTTCCAGTCCAGTGACTTAACTTCAACCTTATAGCCACAGTGCTGCTATTTTCCATCTAATTTACCTGTAGACATCAAATGAACACACCTGATCTATCTACTCAGGTGTGTGAGCAGGGATAACCACTGCTTGATTTCACATGCTGAATATGAATAAAAAAGGCTTTTGCGGCTAGTTAGCTTAGCACATTTAATCAGATTATCTCAGGCTTTTAAATAAAATCATTACCAAAGGCCTTCTATGAGGTCAGTCCAAAGAGTATCAACAAATATTTTTTAAATAATCATTACAATGACAATAAATAGCAATGACATACTAAAAACATTGGAAGGATGCTGTGATATTAAATGTTCACATGTTGACAGCCTACCGGTCGCTACAGCGGAATCACTGCCAACCGCAGCGGCAGACGATGACGGTAAACACGGAAACGATTCCATGGGATATAATTTGGTATTGGAGGATGCAACAGTGTTTCAGTACTTTGCATAATGTTCTATAAAAACAGGAAAGCTCTGCTGCTTAATCTGCACCAAGAAAGACAGACACGCAGTCACGTGGCTTCATCTCATTTTCATTCCATTCCATCAGCTAATTTAAGATGTGAGGATGGAAGACGAGAGATTCAGGGCATATTTCAGACTGTCAACAACTCTGTTTGATCACCTGCTTTATAATTCATAATAATTCATAATCATAATAATGTGTCATAATAATTCATCATACAAAACTATGTGTGTGTGCACAAAAATAATGAGTCTCTCGCTGTCCATCCAAAAATAAATCAACAACTGGTTTGTCATTACAGCTGCTGCAAGAAGATTATTAGAAGATTTTAGCGTTTAAGGGTGTGTGGCTCTCATAGATGAGCTTTCCATCGTCCTCTCACTGAAAAGAAAAGAACAGCCAGATTTCTGTGTCACAAACTGCCAACATGTGAATGGAGTGTAAGAAAAGCATGTTTGAGTATGTGTAATGGCAGGAGGTGACCAGCAGGGGGCGCCCTCTCTGACCTCTTGAAGCAGTGTGCAGCAGTCAGAACCCAGCAGGAGTTGATGAGGGATGCTCCACACAGAGGATGGTTTCCTTTAGCCTGAGACCTCAGCCACAGAGACGCCTGCCAGGGCCAGTCCCCCCTGAAACCACATCCACACCGTGTGTGCACAGGAACATGGACCCACATCCACACCGTGTGTGCACAGGAACACGGACCCACATCCACACCGTGTGTGCCCAGGAACACGGACCAACACCACTATGACTGTCATTAACGCCAAAAGCTTACAGTCAGAAAGGGTAGTTACACTCCATTTTCTCAACGTGCTGAATTCATCAAAGCAGTTTCTATTTAAGGCGTATATATTATTTAAGGCGTTATTTAAGGTGTGAACCACAGAATGAAGAAGCATTTGTGGCTTTACTTCATCTAAATGTGACGATTCAGGTTCTAGACTTCTAGCATTTCTAGACTGAATGCTGACAAGATCTGACAGTATTAGAGGAAACAGTATGGCTGTGCCATATAATGTTCAATATGATACAGGTATCATTTTTTTGTATGATAAAACTTTGTCATAGCATAATATTGTGGCGTGATGATGTGTTGATAAATTTTCACATCATGAGCAACAAGAAGAAACTAAACAATCATGTCTGAAACTATCAGGTCAGTGTATGATGAATTATTTCCTCTGTTGTTTGAAATGGTTCAGCTACAAGCTAACAGGCTAACAGCTAAACAACTAATTAGTTTGTCCACCTGAAACAGAAACACCTGGAAAATACCAAGGAAGTCACATGAGGAGGAGAACCAATCAGATGATTTGAGACGCACAACAATCAGGAAGTGACGCTGACTCAGCAAGCATAGCTGGAGCGTTAGCTAGCTGTACTTATGACAGAACAAGCTAACGGTGGAGTGAAATTAGCTTAGCGGTGACTTTAATCAGTGGTGCCTTGTTTTGATGTATGAACAGTGTTAGCTTAGCTGCTAACAGTGTTAGCTTAGCGCTATGCTGACTTCAGGTGAGTTCTTGTCTTGTGGTGGATTTGGACTTCAGAGTGTATTTAAGTTTAGCATCACAGAGGCTATGTAGCATCATAACCTGCTAAAGATCAGATCTGATGACATCATCAGTCATTTTATTTATGTTTTATAACGACTGAAGACGAGCAGCTAAAGCTAATCTGAGTTACTGTTTACAAGCTAAAATATTACAGGATTTAGTTATTTCTACTTTTACTGAAGGAAAAAACTCTACTGTTTCTACTTTCATACTTATTCATTTTTACACGTTGGTTCAGTTTGTAGTATTATTTACTTCTAAAATCACCATGACAACATTGNTATTCATTTTTACACGTTGGTTCAGTTTGTAGTATTATTTACTTCTAAAATCACCATGACAACATTGTTCAGTGTCATGTTGTTTACACACAGTCTTGAATATTGCTACAGAAAATACCTTCAGGAATGATATATCTGAATATTATAACATAATCAAAAGGTAATGTGTTGTCCGTTGTCCACCCCTACACGTACTGTCTGGGCAGGAAACAAAGATTAAAATGAACCTTTATGGTAAACGTGTTTACTACACATTAAACTCAAATAACGTAACAAAAACATACAGAATGATTAATACATGCTTAATGCGTGTAGCGGAGTTTGTGTGTGTGTATGCTGACCTCAGTGATTTATCACCACCTATAATCCTGCGTCGTCGACGCTGGTTGTTGAGTCTCATGCCACAGGTCTGTGTTGCCATGGCGACATCTCCCACAGGATCTAGGGTGTAATCACAGATGACTCCTGCGTCCTCGCTGTGGCGGCAGTCGTGGCCGTCCTGACCGTCAGCAGGACACTGGCCTAAAGACGCCTCGCTGCCCGAGCATCGCACGTTGTCCAAATGGATCGGCCCACGACCTTCACCGAAGTACGCCATGGAGCGAGCTTTGGCCACTCCACTGAGAAGACACACACACACACACACATACAAAATCATCACAACATCTGGCATTTTCTGTCATTTTGTTTTATGATGCTGTATGATTTACTTTTGCTCTGTTGTTGTCAATCTTCTATATTTCTTTTCTTATTATTATGTTGCACAACTCAAAGTTTCATTAAGTTTCATCTTACATAGCAGGACAGCAGCAGGTTTGTTATTACGTCATAGTAACAACCAGCAGCTGCAGTGAAGTATGAACTTTGCTCAGTGTGACTGATTTGTCACAAGAAAACATTTTATGTCTGTAAGTACAAAAGCTAACAAAGTTCTCTAAGTGTGTTTTCAGAGCTGTAGGAAGTGTTGAGAACCTGCTGAGTTCTCCTACTAATAGTTACGCAGCCTTACGCAGTCACGGTTGTTTAAATGTTTCCATAAATGCAGGTCTTCTTTTGGGACTATATTCCCCAGTGGAGGCATACATTCACTCCATGCTTTTTATTGTGCTTAAACGCTAAAATTATGTAACTTTAAAAAAACCTGAATACACGTCTTGTTGGTGATGATGGATTACCTATCCCAAAAACATTTCAAGTATCAACAAGTTGATTTTAATAGCAGAACTGAAACCAATGGAGGTCTGGAAGGTAGGTAGGAAGGTTTACATTTTTAATTCACCGTTCCAGTCGTATGCTTTGGGAAATGATTGTCAGTAATGTTACGTGTATGAAAACTGAATATATTAGTCTCTAAAATGCAAAATGTTTGGTATGGTCCTTTAAATGTTCACTGTGATGAAGCAGCTGAGATGTGGAAAAATCTGCAGAGTTTAATGAGGTTTTCAGAATGTTTATGATGGAATTTATGTCTTTATGGTGTTACATGGAGAATCTCCAAAAAAAAAAAAAAAAAAANAAAAAAAAAAAAAAAAAAAATCAAAGCATTTTTCAGCTGCTCCTGTTGGACTGGGTCAAAGGTCAAGAGAAGGTAAAGGGTTCTACTCACTGCTTGTACCTTGTTGCTTAGTAAACATCTTCTCTCTATCAGCTGCTGCTTTCAGGACATCTTGTCAAATCTGATCATTTAATTTCATTTATTTGTTTTTCCAAAACGCTGTTATCTGACAGATATTTGACCGGGAACTGCAGGGTTTCTACTTCCTGTGCTTTAGGCTGCGTGTTCTTTTATAAACTCATTTATCGTAAGATCAAAATAAACACAGCTCTTCCAGTTATTCTATCTGACTGATGATGTTGATATATAAACCTGAGGTCAGACGAATGAAATGAGTCTGAATTAAAAACCCATTTGAATGCACAGAAAGAGCCGGAGGATAAAGAAGCTGTGTCCACACTCACGTGTATCCCAGCTGTCTGCACACCACCGCCGCGTTGATGTCGTTCCAGCCGTCGTCACACACACTTCCCCACAGCCCGTTCATGTAGACTTCCACTCTGCCCTCCTTCCTGCTCTCTCCAGCAACCAGACGCAGCAGAGGCTCTGCAGACAAACCCAACAGGGACATGTCACCGTCATGGCTGTCAGGGTTCTGTTAAATGTGGCTGTAACCTGCATGTGAAGGACCAGCACCTTCTGAAATACTGGTGGACAAAAAAACAGTTCTCTGATGACCTTTGACTTCTGATTTCAGGTGTTGCTGGAATACCCAGGATTAACTGGAGCGCTTTCTAATGGTGTTTTCAGATCTGCAGATCGTTTGCTCTGGTCTGAATCAGAGACTAAACTGTTCCAATGCTGCGTTTACAACTTAGTTTGGTTCAGTTTCACACAGAAAAACATCCAGTCAAACCAGAATATATCAGCAAAAGTCATGTGACAACATGCCCTTTAATAAATAAACTGACTGATCACTAACATGAGGCAAATGCAGCTTAAATCATCACTCAGATTTCATATGAGAAATTTACCATCAGACTGAAACTCGTCTTCATTTTAGTGTGTCAGTGTGTTTTATGAATCACTTCCTGTCATGTACATAAGGAAATACTGTAATAACACCTCTTTAAAGACAAAGATAAAAGATGCTGATAACAGACATTTATGAACGGTATTTAGCTTTACCAACATGTTAAATCTGGTGTTGTTTTAGTTCATTTCTGTCTAACATGTGGCTCCACATTGTAGTTACTTTTAATAAGGAAAAATGTTCTCAATTGATTTACACCAAACATCTACAGACCAGGAAAACTGGTCTGAAACATAATAAACTATTGACTGAGTATCCTGAACGTCACATTGTTAACTGTTCAGGAAAATAACACAGTGAGAGTCATCATCTCCACACGGAGAAAACATGGAACAGCCATGAATCTTCCAGGAGGCCGAACGACCAAAATTTCTNCACACGGAGAAAACATGGAACAGCCATGAATCTTCCAGGAGGCCGAACGACCAAAATTTCTCCAAGAGCACTGACAACTCATCCAGGAAGCCAGAAAAGATCCCAGAGAAATATCTAAGGAGGCCTGCAGGCCTCACTCGCCACGGATAAAGTCACGTTCATGATTCCACCATCAGAAAGAGGCGGAACTAAAGAAGGAGGCAGGGCTAAAATGAATCCATGGAGAGCTGTGAGGTGAAAAACCACAACTAACCAAAAGGAACGTAAAGACTCATCTCACATTTACCAAAAACACCTGATGAGCCTCAGGCCTTTAGGGATTCTGTGGACTGATGAGTGGAAAGTGGAACTTTCTGGAAGACATGGACATGTTACATCTGGTGTAAAGCTGACACAGCGTCCATAATAAGACTGTCATAGCAACAAACATGGAGGTGGTTGCATGTTGGTGGGGGTTAAGATCGTCATAGCAACAGTACATGGAGGTGGTAGTGTGTTGGTGGGGGATTAAGAACATTGTAGCAACAGTCAAATATGGAGGTGGTAGCATGATGGTGGGGGTTAAGATCATCATAGCGACAGACATGGAGGTGGTAGGGTGATGGTGGGGGTTAAGGTTGTCATAGCAACAGTCAGACATAGAGATGGTACATGATGGTGGGAGGTTGCTTTGCTGCTTCAGCCACTCGCCATAATTAATGGAGCCATGAATTCTGTTTCTACCAGAAAATTCTGAAGGAGAAAATCCATCATCAGTGCTGATGTGAAACTTCTGCAGCAAGACGATGATCCAAAACAAAGAACAAGTCACAAAAATGACACTATGAAATATGGCTGAATTAAAGACGAAAAGAAGAGGAACTAAATTCCTCCATATGATGAGAAAGATTTTATCTCCAGTTATCAGAAGAGTTTGCTGCTGTTATGGAACAACCAGTCATTAAGTTTAGCATTATTACTTCTGGTGATGGTGATAAAGGTGTTGGAGAGATGTATTCCTTTAAATAAATGAAATGATCATTTAAAAACTGTACTTTGTGTTTACTCAGGTTGACTTTGTCTTATATTACATTTAAAAAAAATATATCTGACACAATTAAGTCTGACAAATATGAAAAACATAAAAGAAATCAGGAAGGGGACAAATACTTTTTCACGGCTCTGTAAAAGCTAAAGACAAACTTATGAACCTACCATCAGGGAGCGATGGGCCTGGCGTGTTCCTGGTGTCCCCTCCCCTCTCACAGTGGACCCCCACGTCCTCGCTGTGGGAGCAGTCATGGCGTCCCCACTCAGCGTGGCTGCAGGCCAGCAGAGATCCCTCAGATCCCCGACACTGCACCTCATCCAGCAGGATCAGCCCTTGACCCTCCTCATACGCCCCGTCTGGGGCCATGTCCGCTCGGCCCCTAAAACACGAGCAAAGAATGTCTAGTACAGAATAACAGCAGTAAAGTGTGCAAATGTATAGAAAAATCCTAAATGTATTTACAGTTTTTACACACACAGAACTGGAATTATGCACACAAGTCTGAAAACTAGAAGTTCATGTATCAACAACAAGACTATGCTGCTAAACTCTAAGCACAATTTCATTATTTTCACTCAAATAGAAATTCTAAATCACATTTTTGCAAAACTCTAAACACAAATCACATCATTCAGCACAAAAATATGGATGTCCATTTATTAGGTTTTTTTTTTCAACCCTTTACACACACTTTGGTCATCTGGAAAACACCCTAATTACCAATTAGTCTGACTCACTTCTCACCTGTTCAAACTCAGTAAAAACACTTGAATCATGTGACAGAGCATAAAGAGCCTCAGGTGACCTCTGACCTCTGCTGTGTTGGAGGAAAAAATGGAGCTGCATGGAGAACAGAGAGGAGGAGGAAGAGGACTGATTTACATGTAGATCTGTCTCACTGCGTTTTATACTTCTGTTTTTTGTGGGCCTACAAAAAACTACGTTTTTGTAGTCAGTTCAGTCGGCTGAACATTTTACTTATTACAGTAACAAATATTTGCTTTGTTAGCTTTTTGTGTTTGTTACTGATTTCATCTTTACAGTCTAAACATGTTCTTACTGTAGTGTTTGTCATTTTACATATCCGTATAATTACTGTGAGTTTTACTAAAATAGGTAACATTTGTGTATCAGAACTCTGTAAAACGCTGCAGCATCACTATAAGTTTACATACAACTCTGGAAGCTGCTGTGAGTTTAGCTCAGTTGGAGCTCATTGGACAGATAAATGTGCATTATATCCTATTCTGATATAATGATTGTGTCAATATTTATGATATATTCACAGTAATATTTGTATGATATATTCACAGTATGGCAACAGTCTTTATACTCTATATAACATCAAATTTCAATGTATTTTGGGTCAAAAAAAACCCTAAACCTAAAAACCTAAACTAAAAAGTGCTTTCAAATTATCACAGCAGTGTTTAATTGATGCTCTGTCAGAGATATTCATATGATAGGGGGGTGTGTGTGTCGTTTTGGTGGAAAGAATCAGTTTTGAGAGGAGAGAATATGGTTTTGAGTGCACTGTTTCATTTTGCAGGAGATTTGTGGAGTTTTGACAAAATGGTTAACTATTTTCAGTTTTGTGTTTAAAGTTTTGAGAAATTGAGCTGTAGTTTTAGGAAAAGCTTTTAAACAACTGAGAAAAACTGTAATTTTATTTAGTTTATTTAATGTTTATCAGGTTGAAGGGATCAAACTGTAGCTTCACTTCCTTGTTCATCCCAGACAGACTGTGGCAAAACAATTTCACTTCAGAGACATTTTAGAGTGGCAAAAAGTATTTGCCTCCACATTTTGATCTGTAGATCGTTTGTTCTGGTCTGAATCAGGGACTAAATTGTTGGTTTGGTTCAGTTTCATACAGGAAAACATCCAATCAAACCAAAATATATCAGCAAAAGTCATGTGACAACATTCTGTCTGGTCAGAAATGTCTGGGGATGGAGAAAGAAAATCCAAACAGGAAGTAGTTTCTATGGTGTCAAAGTAAATCAGAGTAACAAAGATGAATGTGGATCCTTTCCTAGTCATAGCATCATTTGATCCATGAAGAAGAAAACTATGACAGCAGAAGCTGAATCTGACTTCAAGACAACGTGTGGAAAACCACATGCTGCTTCACATGATGTGAAGAAGACGTGCTGCCTTCACACGCTGAACAGGAGAATGGAGCAACATGCTGACAACATATAAGCACACGCTAACCTGAACATGTCTTCATCTGAACACCTGTTAGCTAAGATTGACATGCTTCCACCTTTAACAGCATTGTTTGATTTGATCATCAAAGGTGCAGTTTACCGTTAAATACACACACACACACACACACACACACAGCATCTCTGCTGCTAATTAATCAATACATCAATAGATAAATAGATGAATAGATCAATAGATTGTGGTTGGTTGGGAACTAGTACAGATAAGCAAGTAACAATAGAAACAAAAGAAAAGTGAAGTTCTGCCCACTGGCCAATGGACCAATCACAGGCAGGGGGCGGGATCAGAAGTAGAAAACACAAAGAATCACCATGGGTATGGAGGTCCTGCACAAAGAGGTTTTTGCTTTTCTGCTTAAAGTTTAACCTCAGCCAGTCAGATCTGGTTTTATATCAGTTTTACTTGAACTGTAAACACAATGTCACACGATAGCTTTGATTGGTGGAGTGAGGATGAGCTGATTCGCTCAGAGCAGTCACGTGACACACTGACCTGAAGCCCAGCTGTCTGCACACCACCTGTGCATTAAGCTCCGTCCAGTTGTCGTCACACACGGTGCCCCATTCTCCCTGGTGGTAGATCTCCACGCGGCCCTCCCACGGGACGTCTGCGCCCAGCAGGCGGACGGCTCCATCTACACCGCACAGGAAACAGATACTCAGAGCGCTGCAGGACGTCTCGTCTGTCCATCATCTCTAAAATAAAGTTTAAAAAACCTTCCCTCTTTATCAAACCATGTTATTTTTTGCCAATCTGCCACAAGTACCAGCAGTGGTACTTTAGAACCACTGTTCTAAAATACTTCACATAATGTCTAAAAATTGGACGTAATTCGTAAAACACAGGACCAGATTTAATGTGTTTATAAGGGCAAATATCATCACGCAGTCACGTTCCCTCATTCATAAATGTCTGTTATCAGCATCTTTTATTGTTTGTCTTTAAACAGGCGTCACTACAGTATTTCCTTATTTACATGACAGGAAGTGATTCATAAAACACACTGACACACTAAAATGAAGACGAATTTCAGTCTGATGGTAAATTTCATCAGTATGAAATCTGATGATGTTTTTAACTGTATTTATCTCATGTGTTAGTGATCAATAACTTTGATTGATAAAAACACTCAGCTGATCAGCCAGTTTATTTACACAGAGAGTTTTGATCTTATACTGACACTGAGACTCTTCGTCAGCATCAGCATCATCATCATCATCATCCTCTGTGTCTCATCTAGGACACTAGATTAATGGCTGCTGAAAATATAAGAATAATTAATTATAAATCAATCATTTCAAGTAATAAACATTTGCAACATTAATGTCTTTGCTATTTGTAATGTCACCTTCATGAATAAAAGTATCAGTTTCTATCAGTGAATTTATTTGCATGCTCACATATTAGTATCAATCTCTTAAAACATGGAGCTTTACATCAGAGTTTGTGTTTCTTTTCTGGTTTAACATGTCAGTTTCTCTTTAGCAGCAGATGAATCAGGATAAATCATGACTCTAAAATATGAAGCAGCTCATTAACACTGATCTTCTTGTTTACCTGAAACACACCTGACAACAACATGCTGTAACTGATTAACATAAGACAGGCATGGGCAACTGGTGGCCCAGGGGCCGGATATGGCCTGCACCTTTAATCTATCAGGCCCTCAGATGATTTTTCAGTTAATAAAAATGAAAATTATAAAATTATTTTCCAATGCAACAAAACGCACTCATCAATCTATTACAGATTTAAAAAACAGATTTGAAAATGTGTTGTTCAGTTAACAAAAAAAGACTTAACTGAATCATTTTTGTGTTTTATGAAACTTTAAATATTAAACTAATGACTGAGCTCACAGTAATTTTTGTTTTATTTAATGTGTGACCCTTTGACCGTGAAAATGAAATTTTATTGGCCCTGTCCTCATCAAAGTTGTCCATCCTTGACGTAAGAGAAGCTTTATGAATGAGCTTCAGTTATGACGCTTATTTAGTGTATCGCCATGTAGTTATCATGAATGTTTTTAATGAACTGTTTTAGAGTTACAAGCATATTTACCTTATGTTTAATGTAAAATGTGAATATGTAAAGTAACTCGTAACTTCAGTAATCAGGCAAATGGAGTGCAGATGTATTGAAGTATTAGTACCTCAGAAAGTACTCGGTATCTGAGTATGTCGAGTGAGTTTAGTCAATAACTCTACAGGCTCCGTCATGGAGGATGAAAAGTCTCTGACCTGTGAACGGGTTACAGGAAACTCCGGCGTCCTCCATGTGGTCGCAGTTGTGCTGCTCCCAGTTGTTGTGAGGACACTCGTCCAGAGAAAGCTCGTTGCCCGTACACTGAACCCCGTCCAGGAAGATGGGACCAGAGCCCTGGCCGAAGTGGGCCCACGTCCATGCCTTAGCAACGCCCCTGATGGTCAGGACAAACAATTTAATACCCCAAAGGAACCCGAACACTCAAACATGGCTGCACATAAAGCTGCAGCATGTATAAAAGTCAGAGGTAGGGCTGGGTGATAAATCGATTTAATCGATTAATTCGATTTTACGTTTTGGCACAATGTGTAAAATGGCTGAATTGGAAAATCAAGATTTAAAAAACAAAACAAAAAAAACAACTACGAATATCTAACTATATTTAACAGGGAAAATGCGGCAGTGGGTCACTCTCCGTCAGTCAAGTCCATTCCTGTTTTGTGCGCGTTAAACCTACAAGCCTTGTTTATACTTTCGCGTGTCCGTGAGGGTCCGCCGCTCTGCCTGCAGTGGACACAGATGTGGTTACACCCTACCAATCAACAGTCTGTCACGTTCGCTGGTCTCACGGCCACGGAACTTTCACAGGTCAGACGTGCTAGCAAGATGCCAACAAACACTTCAACTGAGGATGAGCTCGTTTGTAAAAAAGGTAACGTCTCTTCATCATTTGGAAGTTGTTCGGCTTTGCGCTTCATGGCGTGCAGTTCCTACAAACTTTACAGACCCGTTTGCTCCACGCTTCACGGTGTGTAAAGTTTATAGGAGCTACTGCAGCTACTAAAAGTAGCAGCCCTTAAAACTATTTTAGCAGCTGTGACAGAAACATGCAGCAGAGTGGCAGCAATGCANAAAAAAAAAAAAAAAATTGATTAAAATTGAAAATTGGCCATCAGTGTGAAAAAAATCGAGATTTTAGTTTTAGGCCATATCACCCAGCCCTAGTCAGAGGTTGTGCATGCTGAGCTACTAGAAAAATACTCCATCATAAGTAAAAGTCCTCTGTTGAATACATTCACACGTGCATGACCGTTATCATACTAAAATCATGAAAATATTGATATTTACTGATTATTTATCTCACTTTATCATTTTGTCAAACTTTTGTATGGTCTGAGCTGTAAAAGCTTGTACAGACTGATTTTGTGTTGCTGCTGGTGAAACATGAGAGAACTGTGATGAAATCTTTGGTCGCTGATCTAAAGGATGAAACACATCCACTGACATTAAATTTAGAGTTCTACCGACCAAAGACAGCGACAGCCTGCGACAAAATTCTGATAATGTCAGAAATTTAGAAGCAAAATGTCATTTGACTAGGACCCGGTCTGCAAACCAGAGCAGACAACATGTGATGGATGATGAGATGAGCTGTTTGTGCCTGCAGAGGTTTTTCCTGCTTGTCACATCGCTACGATTCATCATCCAATCTGATATGCATCAATCTGATAGGAAGTCAGGAAGTTGCTGCAGGTAACAGTCTACACTTTACGTGGATGTTCATGCAGAGAGACTTTCAGGTGAACAAACGCGTCGCTAATGCACACAGGTGTACTTACATCCTCTCATCCTCTCATGGTCTCTCACAGACCAGAAACCTCATTCAAAACCTTTATAATCAGGATAAGCAGCACGCAGGTATGTGTGCAGCCTCAAAGGGAAAATGCATGAGTCTGCTCCCATGAGCTGCATGAGCTCTCTCTCTCTCTCTCTCTCTCTCTCTGTCTCTCTCTTCNGAGTCTGCTCCCATGAGCTGCATGAGCTCTCTCTCTCTCTCTCTCTCTCTCTCTGTCTCTCTCTTCTCCTGAAATCAAAGGTTTTCCTGAAATCAAATGTGCCACTCGTGTTTCTTACCGCAGGCCCAGCTGTCTGCACACCACCTCAGCATCGACGTCGTCCCACTGGTCATCACAGATGGTTCCCCACCTGCCGTCATGGAAAACTTCCACACGGCCCTCAAAGTCCTCCAGACCTCCCACCAGCCTTAAGGGGGCGCCGCTGCCTGCAAAAAAAGAGCAAAGCAACAGCTGAGCAAATCCTGCTCATATTAGCACTAAGCGCTGCAGTTTCCTCTTTTTTACCATATCATGTGAAGGTTTGAGTCAGTTATTTATTTAAATATCGTGTGTTTGACATATTGATATTTACCAGATAGATGAGATGTGTAACTACGGAGCCCCTAAAGCAGGCATGGGCAACTGGCGGCCCGGGGGCAAGATATGTCCTGCACCTTTAATCTATCAGGCCCTTGGATGATTTTTCAGTTAATAAAAATGAAAATTATAAAATTCTTTTCCTTTGTTAATACCACCACCCATCAACAGAGGGCGTTCACTCATTGCTGAAGCTGCTTTATGAAACACATTACCGTTAGCTCCTGTGTCAGCTGTTGTTGTATATGTTGTTGCTAAGTCAGGTAAAAGAGGAAAGATGAAAACATGGCCTAAAGCTAATTAAAAATAATTGACCTCCAATGCAACAAAATGCACTCATCAATCTTTTACAGATTTAAAAAGTAGATTTGAAAATGTGTTGTTCAGTTAACAAAAAAAGACTTAACTGAATCATTTTTGTGTTTTATGAAACTTTAAATATTAAACTAATGACTGAGTTCACAGTAATTTTTGTTTTATTTAATGTGTGACCTTTTGACTGTGAGAATGAAATTTTATTGGCCCCTGTCCTCATCAAAGTTGACCATCCTTGCCCTAAAGGGACATGGGAGGAGTAAAAAGTATCAGTGGAAGGAAAAAAAATAATGAGTCCTGTTGTGAGGTAATGCAAAATGTTTATGAGATAACACAATACGTTTGTGAGATAAGGCATAAATTTTTGCAAGATCTTGCAAAAGTATTGTGTTATCTCACAAAACTTTTGCAAGATAACCCAGCTGACCTGGACCCAAGCAGCAACTGAATGTCTTTATATTTTAGTAAAGTAGAGTAAAACTTGGCAGCTCATTCCATTGTTGCCTAGCAACACCGCGTATTAGTCACCAGGATATACTCTTGCACTTCTGCTCAATGAAGGGTCAAGTTTTGTGTTATCTTGCAAAAGTACTGCATTATCTCTCAAAAGCTTTGCGTTATCTCGCAAAAGTATTGCGAGATAAATCGAGATAACGCTCAACCGCTCAAAAAACACTTAAACGTTCAAATCAGGTTGGTGCTTTAAACTTTTTTTTCCCCATTAGCACATATTTGTTAGACTGCCACTAGACACATGGATAATTGATCGACTACTGGTGAACTACTGTTATAAATTCAACAATAACCCAGTAACAACAACACAGCCTGTTTGACCAGGAAGTTACTTTGGTTCTCATGCTGAGTTCTCTGTGGCTCAGAACTGGGAAGATGTAAGTCAGACTTGATCACCGAGTGTTCGAGCTAAACAACGTGACGACATGGAGACTTGAGTTTACTTTGCTCTGTGGGACCAAAAGAAGCTTTAACGTTTTAACATGTATGAGCTATTTACCTTTTCAAACAGCTGCTGCATCATCATGTTTAACTTGTTAATGTGTCTAAGCTGATTGATTTCAAGAAAATTCTTCTAAATGTGCATTTATAAATAGAGAAATGACTGTTTACGCTGTGAGCAGCCATGCTGGAATGAAGCTAATACTAAAAACCTCGCCTGATTTTCTGAGTAGCAGTTCTGACATGAGATGCCGTTTTCTTTAACATTTTCTTGTTAGAATTCTGAGTTTTGACTTTAAATGGAACGCAGCATCAATCCTGGTCCTGGAATCACACAGCGCTGCATATTTCCCTTCTCTCCCCACTCCTCACACACCTGATGAACTCAATCAGGTGTGTTTAGTCAGTCAAGATCTGTGAGGCTGCAACTCTTAAGTCTATGAGATATGAGATTTTTGTCTTTAATAAATTTAGAATTAAATCTAAATGTCAGATTTGGTTTTGTCAGTGTGGAGTTTCTGTGTTTAGATTAATGGGGAAAAATTAATTTGATCCATGTTAGAGCAACATCACACAATACTTGTGTATTACATAGTGATAAATATATTTAAAAGTGATCTAAATGCTCTTCAGTCACTCTAACATATATCTGCCATTAATATATATACATATATTAATAAATAGAATGAAAAACTGTTTCTCATGTTCTCACCTTCAGGTACAGCACAAACTAATCCCGCTTCGTTGCCATGGTTACAGTCACCAGTGATAAACTTCCTGTTCTGGCACTGCAGCAGGGAATTCTCATCACCACGGCAACCCAGACGCTCATAATGGAAGACTCCAGAGCCCAGGCCGAAGTAGGAGTGTTGCACGGCGGCACCGATCTCGCTGCACGGACAGAAGAAGCACAGAGAGAAGAACCAGTAAAACGCAGACGGCTCCTATAACCTTTAGTTACCAACAAACATCACTCTAGACATGATGAGCTGAACCAAACTTAAAGGAGCATCCTGGTGATTTTGCATGTTGGAGCCCAATAAATACAACTTGCACATGTTACATTACTGACAACCATTTTCCAGAATATACTACTAGAGCTGTAAATATTAGAATGGTTTTTCCTATCTTCCAGACTGTCATTAGTTTCAGATCATTCCAGTACGATATAAAAATCAACTTGAAACTTGAAACATGCTTGAGATAAATAATCCATCACAGTGAACAATATGCTGTTATTATTTCTTTGACAAAGTGACTTTATTAAACCAGTGCAACACGGAGCTGCAGTGAAGACAATGTATGTCTCCGCCAGAGAATATAGTCCCAAGACTATACCCTTACTGAGAAAACAAACGACCATCCCTTCTACTTTTGGATGTATGTAGTATCAGGCGGCTGAGTTTTAAGGTCGGTGTATCACCAAAACATTTGATTTTGAAAGTTTAGGAGATTTGGCAAAGTAACCAGTATGGTCCTTTAAGGCTGAAACCCTTTAGGGTCGGAAACAAACACTCAAAAAGAAGTAGTGTGAAAACACTTTAAGTGAGTTGCTGTAATTTGACCTCTATTCTACATTCAGAGATAAAATGCAGATTAACAGCTGTATGTAGATGCAAACACTGTAATTGGTGTTATAATTATGCTGCATTCGAGCTACCTTGAACGTTGGATTTTTCCAATTTCCTACTTGGAAAAATGCTTTGGAACAGCATTTGAAGTCAGAACGTTGAATGGGAAACTCGGACCAAAATTATCTCCCCCGAGTTCACAAGTATGACGTCACTCAACATGGCGGTGCCTGTGGAAGCGAGCTTTGTGAATAGAAATGATCAGCTAACAGGCAAATAATGTATTTTTTCTTGAATGACATTGAAATAAAAAGTTCAAAATATATCACCAAGTTAACTATCTACTGTTTGCCATTGATACGTAAGCGCAAATAATTTCATAATATTACTTCTCTGCACAAAGTTTAATACACACTGTGATTAATATCTTTGTAAAACAACACAACCAAACAGTCCTGTAGTCTAACTTTACTTTAGCTAGCATTTATTACGAAGTTTAATTAATCTTACAGTATTTATTGATGTTCAGCCATGCTTTTATGTTTACATTTGGCTGGAACAGTTTGAGGCAAGTCCCAGCTTCAGACTGGGAAAAATCCGACTTCCGAGGTAACTTGAACGCAGCATCATTCTGCTTGACATGATGATGTCAGCAGGTAATGTTGCGGCATGTCTGTGTTCTGAGGAGAGTTTTGGTCTAAATGTTCATGTTTGATGTCATTGTGGTGCTTTAATGTTTCAGTGTATCATGAACATGTATTAACAGTTCACTTGTATCATCCTGCAGAATAAAGGACTCTGAACTAAAGCTACAGTTAAATTTAATTTATGCTTCATGTTTAAAAAAAAAATTAAACTAACTGTAAGAGCTACAGAAGACATAATAACAAAAAGATATAAATAACAATGCAGCCTTACTACAGCTTTAGCATGCTAACAAGCTCAACAAATTAATTAGCATTTACACTTCATAGCATCATGCTAACGTACAGGAAAGTTCATTACCGCCAAAATGAGCAAACGTGCAGGCCAGCCAGACCTACTCGAGAACCACTTCCCTTGCAATTACACTCTGAATGAAGTGATCTGTGATTGGACAGTTAGAATTTGCTTTCTGATTGGATAGTCCAAGATCGCCTTCTCATTGGCCCATGAGGTCAGGCGTAAAGGTTCTGCCAAAACTCCGCACACTTGTATTTTGAGTTTGTGTTTATAACTTTAGTGTCACACAGAAACTGTGGGATTTTTGAGCACTTAGCAGAAACCTTGTCCACGCATATGCAGAGCGACTTTACAAGCGCAAATCTGTTCTACAGATACACAAAACGTTTTTACAAACACAAATCTTTTCTGCAGATACACAAAATGTTTTTACAAACACAAATCTTTTCTACATACTTGCAAAACTTCTTTTTACACATACAAATTTATTTTGCACATACAAATTTTCTTTACAACCTCAAAAAACTTTTGGCAGAGAATTGAGCCCATAGAGAAAACATCAGTGCTGAAGACAGTAGAGAAACATGTTGCTGGCTTTTTCACACTTGTTGTCCATGCCTTTGAATGCCACATGTAGATACATACAGATATAACTATAATCATTGTTGCCATGCTGAATCAGGTGAATCTGCTCTCATCTTGCAGGATCAGACGCTCAGAGCGATGTATGTCTGGAGAAAACACGGCGGGCTGCAGCCATGATACAACACACGTCTGACATTTCTGGGAAAAGACAACCTGCTCTCACCCCATTCCGAGCTGTCGACACATGACGCTGGCATCACGGTCAGTCCAGTTAGTGTCGCATACTGCCCCCCACTGGCCATTCAGGTAGACCTCCACACGCCCACTGTGGCCTGATGACCCCCCCACCAATCTGGCTGCACCTGCATGGGACACAAAGAAGAAATTCCTGTGGTTCAACCTGTGAAATGAAGCAGTTTATGAAAATAAAAGTGATTTTTGAAAACTCGGTGGTGTTTATGATTGGAGCGTATCGGTGATATCTGTGTCGCAGGAGCAGCAGCTGTGGATGCAGACAGGTGGAGTGGATGCAGCGACCAGCACCTGTTCACATAAATAACATTTCAAATCCACTGTGAGCGACAACAACATGTGGAGCTAAAACATGCTTCACATCTGTCACATGTCGTGTTTCTACATGCAACATTGATAAGATAGATAGATAGATAGATAGATAGATAGATAGATAGATAGATAGATAGATAGATAGAAAGAAATGTGGCATTAAATGCAATTCTATGCATTTCCTATTAGTTAATATTTAGAACATTGGTAAAGAAGGTTAATACATGGATAGAATGAGAAGAATTTTGTGACTTTGCTGAATATATGTGACATGCTGTGGAATCAGAGAATGAGGAGATTCCACCAGGTGAGGAAACACGTCTGTCTTACATTACAGAATATGTAAACTTGATCTGATTTACACCAATTTCAAACAAATTAAGGTGTTTGCATGACATCTTAATTGCTGTTTGGGGACAAATAAAATTCATTGAATTGAAAAAAAAAGAAATTTGAAAGAAAAAGTACGTATAATCAAAATTTTAATGCAAGTTAACATAATGAGTGTGAAATAGCCATGATAAAAAAAAAATTAGAATTATAGCATTAAATGCTCTTATATGCTGAGCCTGGGTATGACATTTATGAAAAAATAACGTATGATCATGAGTTACTAATGCATGCAAACAAGTTACTATCCATCCATAACCTATCAAAGCGTGGAAATGAGATTCTTAAATCATGGGTATGAGACTAATGACTGAAATCTGTTTGTGTCGGAGAATTTTGAGAAGCTGCATGAAGAGACTTCTGCAAATTATTATTCCGTGCCTCACTGCAAGTGACTCCAATTGAGATTCATCCTGAGATGAAACCAAAATAACATCAGTTCAAACTTTTTCATATTCAGATGGAATGTACTGGAGCTCCTCATGACACATGCAGCATGAACACATGGTTATCATGTGGTCTCTGTATGTTTATGACTAAGTTAATAACTTGTAGCCACATGGCCACACAATAGTCACAGCCCAGGCTCCATACTTATACACCAATATTTTGAATATTTGTGGAGAAAATTAAGAAATTATTGCACGGGGCTCAGAGGAAAACATTTTGCTATGCTGTGTTTTATTTTTAGGAATAGACAATAACTTAACCATAAAGAAATAATGAATGCTGAATTCTAATTGACTGGAGGGTGTATGTTATTTTCACATAACCACAAAGCCCTGATGTACCATAATCACCATTGTTCTCAATTCATTCTCACATCTACAATGCTGCAGCGCCTCCTATTGGCTGCAGTGGTGCAGGAACATTTACTCCACTTACACAAAGTTTCCTTTTAACAAATGCAAAGAAACAATACTTACAGGTCTGTGATACAAGCAGGCTAATCAATTCCAAACTGTTATAAATAATAAAGCACTTCACTGAGATAAACCTCCCAAAATAATCTGCATGTCATACTTCATGTTTTGACAAACCATGTCTTGCAGGTAATACCTTACACATGTAGTTAAAAAAAAGTGTAATAGGAAGATCCTCTTATACTACACAACTATGCACAAAGTCTCAATGTTTTTTGATAATTTTTCAGTGATTTTTTTTTTATCAAATGCTAAAATAGTGGATTGGTCCTTTAATTTCTTAACAAGGACAAGCCTGGATTTTTCCATTCTGTTCCCACTTTATAAGTGTATTTCTTCATTATATAGTAAGAAGCATCCTTGTTTTATGATGGGTTTTTTGCTGTTTAATGAAACTCAATACTTCCTCATCCATTTCATAATAAAAGCTATCCAGTGGTTCAGCAAGAGGCAAAGTTACTTCCCTTACCTGAAGTGCTTTTATTTTGAAAAATCTACATAGCGTTGGGTTTCATTAACATCTTAACATGCTGGACATCATGCTGAATTCTTCCATCCATTCATCCATCCATCTACAGTATCATCCATCCATCCATCCATCATCTACAGTATCATCCATCCATCCATCCATCCATCCATCCATCTACAGTATCACCCATCCATCCATCCATCCATCCATCCATCCATCCATCCATCCATCCTCATCCTTCAGCTTACCTTGATGGCAGTCACAGTAGGCCCAGCCGATGGCCCCGGAGCTCTGTCTGAAGAAGCACCAGGGTTCGGCTTCTCGGTCGGGGTTTCTGCAGAAGCTGTGGTCCCCGAGGCCTCGACCCGGGTACTGCCGCATGTAGTCTGGGAAGTCTGTCCACTTCAGACAGGGGGACCCCGAGTCCGTCTGGGATACTGAACCGTTGTAGTATCCCAGCTCTGTGAAGGCCTCTGCACAGGAGGCTGCCGATACACATCGTCAACCAACCAATCAGAGTTAACGTCTGTTTATATAGACCACATCACATGATGAACAGCAGACCAATGAGCTTTCAATGACAGGAGAGAAACATTAAAAACTCAATACATTTAGACGTGAGGATCTTTGTTGTGATTTCATCCATCTGCCTGTTTGTTTGATAGATTAATGAAACTTGGTGGAGGGAGGGACATCAGCCAGGAAAGACAGAATTTTGGAACCAATCCAATTCTGGGGCAGATCCAGGAATTTTTAAAAAATGATCCTTAATATTGTGAGATAGGGTGTTTTTATGTTTTATTTATATATTTTACAATTTATTCAAAAACTTAAAACACCAATCTGAATGAAAATAATAAGCCATATTTATCCCATGAAAGACTGTCATTAGGTACACTTTGATTCAGGTATACATATGAATATGAATGGTGGAGGACTAAGAGTGTTTTCAGATCTGTAGATTGTTTGTTCTGGTCTGAATCGGGGACTAAATAGTTGGTTTGGTTCAGTTTCATACAGAAAAATATTCAATCAAATCAAAATCTATTGGCAAAAGTCATGTGACAACACTCGCTCTGCTCATTGGTCAGAAATGTCTGGGGGCAGAGAAAGAAACTCAAACAGGAAGTAGTTTCTATGGTGTCAAAGTAAATCAGAGTAACAAAGATGAATGTGGATCCTTTCCTAGTCATAGCATCATTTGATCCATGAAGAAGAAAACTATGACAGCAGAAGCTGAATCTGACTTCAAGACAACGTGTGGAAAACCACATGCTGCTTCACATGATGTGAAGAAGACGTGCTGCCTTCACATGCTGAACAGGAGAATGGAGCAACATGCTGAGAACATACCAGCACACACTAACCTGAACATGTTCATCTGAACATGTGTTAGCTAAGATTGATGTGTTTCTACCTTTTTAACAGCATCATTTGATTTGATCATCAGAGGTGGAGTTTACTTAACATGAACCCCACACAGCTACATTTCTGCTGCTAATCAATCAGTACATCAATGCATTGATCTGGAGTTGGTTCAGAAGTCTTGTGGATTATGTTCAGACCTGCAAAAATAAAAAGTCTGACTTAATGGACCAAACCACACATATGAAAAAGCCTTAAAACATAAAAGGCACATTAATGGAATTGCTGTGCGGTGGGAAAAAAAGGGCAGAGACGTATAAAATCCACTAATGTGTCATATAGTATAATATTAAAGTATAGTAGTATAATTCTAAAAGTATAGTATAATATTAATAGACGTGTGACCTCCTAGTTTCTCCATTTGGTTCCATGTGAGCTGAGTCGTCCCTCCTCTCGTTGGTCAGATTGAAACTCATCAGCTTGTGGAGTAAATGTATGAAAAGCAGCAGGTGGAGCTGGTGAACGTCAGACGCTCGTTCATCTGGCAGGCAGACGCTGGCTTTACGAAACAACGCAAAGACACTTCACACAAACCACAAGCACTTTAAAACGGATCCATAAAAACACACATCTGCTTTCTGGAGATATGATATGACACACACACACATGCCAACCATTACACGCACACCAACAGTGCTGATTTATGACAGCAGTGTGTGTGTGCGTGCACAATGTGTCATCCAGCCAACACCGGCGCGTGCAGATTCTTGTCTGTGTCGATACTGAGCTTAAAACAGAAAATAGAGTAGGTTTGAATCTGACGGTGGCTGGCGGTGTTCCCGTCAGCACAAGTCATCGGGTTGTGGGTGCGAGTTTTAACCGTGAGGGTTTACTGGGCACCGGAGGATCCAGACTGGCGATAATTGGAATAAAACAGTATGCAGGCCAAGACTGGAGGGGAGAAAGCATAGACAGGAAGTGCTGAGAGAAAGCTGGCTGGATGTGAGAGGAGGAGTGTGTCTGAAAGTTCATTCCACGAGTATCTGTGTCCTGAGTGGAAGGGGTGGGTGNGGAAACATAAAAGGAGCCAGACTCAACACTTGACCTGAATATAAATGCCAAGCAGTGAGGGCTTAAAGAGAATCCATGTGTGTCAGTACATGCACTTTCTAATACTGTAGCGCAATTTCAATTTCAATATATTTATAACTTTTAAACATATGTTCAATTTTGACAAACTAGAAGACTTCATGCTTCCTCCTGGCAGAGTTGGACAATGGCAGAAACCGCCTTTCCACTGGTCAAATCTTGTAACTTTCCATCTCCACCACTTCGCCAGACACGCCCACTTCATGCAGCGATTGGTTTATTCAGGTGTGAAACAAACAGCGAAACTGTGCGCTGTTATCCCCGTTTATAATCGAGAAAGACACAAAAAAGCAGAACCCTTTGTGATAGATGCAGATGTGCAGAAGGCCCATCTTCTCTGGTCTCGCAATGAACTGTAGACATACTGAAGAGCATCTTTCTATGCTTCTCTAACGGATTTAAGAAAAACTGGGAGCCAAACCCACTCATAGTCCTCCTGGGCAGAACAAGTGCCCTGTCCATGGCTGATAAATATGAAAGACAGGCTGTTTTGTATGGTGTGGCTTTTGCAAAAAAACCTATTCTGACAATGTGGAAAATGGACACTGTACCCACATACGAAAGGTGGGTTGGAGAATTGGCAAAGACATTACACCTGGAAAGAGTGCGATTTCAAAATGAGGACAAATCTAACATTCCACAGGATTTGGATCCTGTTTTGGACATTCTGAAGAGTTAAGACTGACTTTTTTCAAACTTTCAACTCAGCTGTGTGCATATTTATATCTTTTTACGGTTTGAAATGAGATTTCTGTTGATCTTGCACAAATAGTACCATATAAGCACAAACCCTGCTAATAACCCCTCCCCTCTCCTAAAGTTTGTTTCATTTTCTCTGTTTATATGATTAATCATGTTGAGATTACAAAAATAAACAAAGATCCCCCCACCACCACCACCACCACACACACACACACACACACACACACACACACACACACTAGCTCCATGACGGCAGCTTTTTGCCCCACCTCCCAGTGAGGGAATCCTGAAGAGGTATAAACAAGTTTGCTTTCCAATCAGGTTTCCAACCACACCAGACACATGAAACATGGCCGCCTCTTTACGTTACTTATCTCTCCCCATCAAATCATGTTACATGTTTTTGTGGCGACAAACCAGTCTGTGATTTCAAAAGATCTTTGTTTCTGCATCCAAAAAGAATAAAAAAGCCTTGTTCTCCTTTCTGCCACTGTGAACATTAAAATGTGCAGAGAATCTTTCCCATTTGTGGTGGAAAATGAGAATCAGCAGTTTGTTCATTACAGGAAGTATCATGAAAGAGCCTACAGGTCCCCATAAAAACACAAAAACAGGAATAAAACCAATCCGTACCTGCACTCTGCAGAGTATCCACATATCCATATTCAGAGATCTGTGGAAGCAATAAAAGACTATTATGTACAGCCAATGATATTTCCCCAACATTATTTCACAAAAGACATTTACTTCACCGTGAGGCTTTTCCATAGTTTTCATGCAACAGAGACAAAATTCAGCAGCTGAGGATTTTAGTTTGTTGAATCTGTAAGGCTGTCACTAACTTTTCTGCACTTATGAATCATTATATTACACAGAAAACATGTAGCCCACATAATATGATACATACATGATGCATAATGGTGCATACATGATCTATACATGATGTTTATGTACATGATGCATAAGGTGCATACATGATGCATACAGCATGCTGTAGCATGACTGTTTTCTCTGGTGTCAGCAGAGCCTGACACACGATGATGAAAACTGGAGTTTCTTAGTGCTGAAGAAGTTGGAGCACTAGTAGTGAAAAATGTGAATAACAGGAAGTGAAAACATGAAGTGAAAAACAGGAAGTGAAAACATGAAGTGAGTAACATGAAGTAAATGAAAACATTAAATGAGTAACAGGAAGTGAAAACATAAAATGAAAACATGAAGCAAATAATATGAAGTAAAAACATGAAGTGAATAACAGGAAGTGAAAACATGAAGCGAATAATATGAAGTGAAAACATTAAGTGAATAACAGGAAGTGAATACAATGAAGTGAAAACATGAAGTGAATAACATGAAGTCAATAACATGAAGTGAATAACATGAAGTGAATAACAGGAAGTGAAAACATGAAGCGAATAATATGAAGTGAAAACATTAAGTGAATAACAGGAAGTGAATACAATGAAGTGAAAACATGAAGTGAATAACATGAAGTCAATAACATGAAGTGAATAACATGAAGTGAATAACAGGAAGTGAAAACATGAAGCGAATAATATGAAGTGAAAACATTAAGTGAATAACAGGAAGTGAATACAATGAAGTGAAAACATGAAGTGAATAACATGAAGTCAATAACATGAAGTGAATAACAGGAAGTGAAAACAGGAAGTGAATAACATGAAGTGAAAACATGAAGTGAACAACATGAAATGAAAACAGGAAGTGAGCAACAGGAAGTGAAAATAGGAAGTGAATAACATGAAGTGAAAATAGGAAGTGAATTACATGAAGTGAAAACAGGAAGTGAAAACGGAAGTGAATAACAGGAAGTGGATAACAGGAAGTGAATAATGTGAAGTGAAAATAGGAAGTGAATAACGTGAAGTGAATAACAGGAAGTGAAAACATGAAGTGAATAACATGGAGTGAAAACATGAAGTGAATAACAGGAAGTGAAAATAGGAAGTGAATAACGTGAAGTGAAAATAGGAAGTGAATTACATGAAGTGAAAACAGGAAGTGAATAATGTGAAGTGAAAACAGGAAGTGAAAACAGGAAGTGGATAACAGGAAGTGAATAACGTGAAGTGAATAACAGGAAGTGAAAACATGAAGTGAATAACATGAAGTGAATAACAGGAAGTGAAAACAGGAAGTGAATAACATGAAGTGAATAACAGGAAGTGAAAACAGGAAGTGAATAATGTAAAGTGAAAATAGGAAGTGAATAACGTGAAGTGAATAATAGGAAGTGAATAACAGGAAGTGAATAACGTGAAGGATGTGGGTGTTAGGGCCACCAGGGGGCCAAAGCAGCAAAACAAAGCTGAAATCCTCTGCTGAGGTCTTGTCATCAGTGTCTACTGAGTAAATGCTTCAAAAATGTGCATTTTGTATAAACAGGAAGCAGAAACTGAACAGACATCAGATATCAGGGCCACCACACCCACACAAGCCCCTTATGTGAGGTGTCTCACTGCTGATGGAATGATAAAGAAAAAGGAGGACAAACTCAGACCTGCTGATATCTTATAACTCACAAACCACCTCGTTAATGAATGTCTGAAAGAACCAACCACAGACAGACAGATAGATAGACTGAGAAACAGATAGATAGATAGATAGATAGATAGATAGATAGATAGATAGATAGATAGATAGATAGATAGATAACATTCTTATCACAGTGTATTTCCATATATAAACTCCTGCTCTTCTTCCACGTGTCTGCGTGGATTCCGTGGGTATATTTCTGATTACTGAAGTGGTTTAAAGTTTAACACACATTTGTTTTGGTGTTAACATCATTTCTGAAACATCTCCGGCCCCGCTGAAGACTTCCTGCCTGTCACATTATTCTCTCTGATTGATTTGGTAATTAACAGATGATGATCTTTTACTCCCGCTGATTATTCAGATGATCCACGCTGGCTTGTCCGTGGATTTGAGATATGTGGTCCAGAGGGCAGAGTTGCTGCTGCTCTGGGCCGGTCACGGATCTGGAGCTAAAGGGTCTGCAGGGACTCAGGATCCGTGCCAAACCGCGATAAAGCCCGAGTGTGACTCCTTTAGTGTGAGCTGTGATCCAGCCCGCTTACCTCCACGCAGACAGCCAGAGACACGAACATGCCGCACAGCACCAACCCACGCACGGCTTTCCTCCGGTCCATGTTGCTGACGGAACCATCTCCTCCACACACACAGTCCTCAAAGACCCCCACAGTCCCCCACAGTCCTCAGAGACCCTCAGAGACCCGCATAGTCCTCAGAGACCCCCACAGTCCCCCACAGTCCTCAGAGACCCGCACAGTCTCTCTGAGCCTAACAAGAAAAACAGTCCAGCAGCTGCGCCGCTCTCTGCTCCTAAAAATGACTCTGGAAAGGAAAGGAGACACCACACACACACACGCACGCACGCACGCACACGCGCAGAGAGAGAGAGAGAGAGAGAGAGAGAGAGAGATGCCATATATCCTTTTATTAGGGCATAAAATTACTGCAACTAGTATGAAAATAATCAGCAGCAAATGTGGATTGAGGTATGGACAGGTCGGAAATAACTGAAGGATGGACAGGTGAGATGGGATAGAGGGATGTCACAGGTGTATGGATAGGTGGGACATGATTGAGGTATGGACAGGTGAGATGGGATAGAGGTATGGACAGGTGAGATGGGATTGAGGGATGTCACAGGTGTATGGATAGGTGGGACATGATTGAGGTATGGACAGGTATGGACAGTGTTGTAATGTCTCATCGTCTCTCTGCTAACAGGAAACAATAATTAACACATTTTCAGGATAATTAACACATTCCCATGTGTGTATTTCCTAAAAATCACTGCAGCTTTCCATCTGCCATGTTTAGGGGCCGTCAAAGTACAGTCCTTACAAATATGTTTTGCATAGAAATCAATATACAATTAAAATACTTTCACTTGTTAGCATTGAACCTTTTTTTTTACTTTGACAAGGATCATCATCATCAGCATCATCATCATCATCATACACCAGCACACAAGACCTATTTTGACATTTATATTTGCCCATTGTTGCTTATAAATCTATATAACTTTTAATTATATAAACTTCTGGGTTGTTTATGCTATATAACGCCTAATATTACTTTAATCTGAGTGTATAAACAGGTAAGGAACCTTTTCATTTCATCGGTGGAGTAGAAAGTGCAGCATTTTGGAGGAAAATCCAAAATGGAAATAATAAACTTCAGTACTTGAGTGAATGCAGCGAGTTAACAGCTCTGCTAAACGAGGTGCGTTTAAACACACCCTGACAGGTGTGTTATCAGGTGAGGCGTGTCCTGATTTGCTAAAGTAATTTGTTACCTGGATCAGGTCACGTTTGACTTCACCTGCCGATAAGGTGAACGTGACACCTGAGAAACAAATGGAGGCATGATAACAGCAGCGAAGGTCGACATCCTGTCAGGGATCGCTGACCACAGAGCACAAAGATCCCAGCATACAGTATAAAAATATTAGAGCTGTGAATCGATTTAAAAAAATAATAATTACACAGTTCTGTAATTAATTGTGATTAATCACAATTCATTCTTACTTGTCATCATTATACATTGAGTCACCAAATTAATGAAGATTAATTCCGTTTAAAATCCGTTTTATTTGCTTTATTGAACTGTTTCTTTAGTTTGACATAGAAACAAGAGAACAACAACTAAATTAATTTGATTCATATTATCTTCAACTAGTAACTTTATTTTGTAATAGATTCATTGCTTATTTACTTATTTTCATGCTTACCTTTGGTTTAACTAACACTTTTATTGAGTTCAGAGAAGAAACTAGCTTGGTTGATATGTTAGAAGATGTTTGCATGTTATTCATGGCTTCTTAAGGTGGTAACTGGTCAAGGTTGACATGTTCTTGTAGTAAGGGAAATCATCTTATTCTGAAAATATGACTTTGTTCAAGGGGAGCAAAGGCCACAGAGAGCAACGCCTCACTTTAGCCTGCTGGTCTGTGTGGTTTTAACATGAGCATATAACGTTAGCCACAGGAAGCTGGGGAAAGACGAAAATATTAGCACAGCCTCAGGAAGTGAAAAAGTGGATGTGTTAATAGCGTTTTATTTATTTATTTATTTTACGCGTTAAACAATCCACATTAATCGCAGAAATTAATGCTTTAATTTTCCAAGCTCTAAAAAATATACAATACAAAGATCCCAACATAATATAAAAATATACAATATATAATTAAATATAAAATATATTTATATAAAATATAAATATAATACAATATAATATACTGTGCAATCCATGTTGTATATAGTGTTTCAATTTCACTTATGTATATAACATGTTTAAGTTGTTTCATTAATGTATATANTGTATATAGTGTTTCAATTTCACTTATGTATATAACATGTTTAAGTTGTTTCATTAATGTATATATTTTTATATTTTCTTGCAGTGTATTTATATTTTTTGTATGTCCTTTTTATATTTTTATCACTTGTTTTCCTGTATTCTGAATCCAAAGCTGCTGTAACAAGTGAATTTCCCCAGTGTGGGATTAATAAAGTCTATCTTATCTTAAAGATCCCAAGAAACAATATAAAAATATACACTATAAGATCCTGCTGGGACATGCAGGGAGAGCTCAGGCTGAACTTTAAAGGTAGGGATTGTTTTTTTTTCTGACATTAAGCCTCTCACATGGAGGCTCTCACATGCTTTCTTTATGATGCATGTCAAAGATTAGCAGCATTTTCACAGACTAACATTGAAAGCAGCTGAGCATTTTCTGCAGGATCTCTAAACCCAAAACAGAAAGAACCTCCAGGCCTGATCTGGTCACTGATTTCACCAGCGCAGACTGTTCTGGTTAGGAAAGCTAATTTGGGACACTGCAGAGCATTTTAATCCAAAATAAATTGATTCAGAACCAAATTAAGTTGATCCCTGGTCAGAACCAGAAACTATCAGGACTTTAAATAGGAAATGTGATAAATCAGAAGTGGGCGTGTCTTTGACATACATTAATATCTGCTGTAAGTCATTTTAAAGCTACACTGAAACTCTGCAGCTGTTTCCTTTCAGCCCGCTGATTTTTGTTTCCTGCAGTAAAAGAATTATTCATACATCTGTTTTTAATATACATCATACACACATACTGTACATCATACATGTCATACATACATCACACATACATCGTGCATGTATTACGCATCACATACATTATACATACACCATATATACATATCAAACATACATCATATATACAGTATGTATGTATGTATGTATATATATATATATATATATATATATATATATGTATGTATCACACATCACGTCACATACGTCACACACACGCCTCATGTCCTGCTTAGCTTCATTATGAAGGTTTACTTTGTCTTCATCACACCAGCTCATCAGCTCTTTACCTGCAGGAAAGTCCATCAGCAGACTTTCAGCAGACAAGCAGAAAGTAAAAACCAAACCCTGTAAAGATTTGGTTTGGTCTGACTTTTTGGTAATCAGCATTTCACAGATACTGTATGTATTTATTTAGCTCAATCCATTATGGAACCACTGAATAATAACATCACATCTTCCAGGAAATCCTGATAAAAATGACACCAAAATATGAGTTTTTTTTTTTTTAATCTCACAAATATATATAAACACTTAAAAAATACTTTTTTTCCTAAAATCGTATTTCAGGACACATGGTTCTGATCGAGAGTTTAAATGCTGTTCTAAATAAGAGCTCAAGCCTTATTAAATTACAGGTAACCATAGCAACAAAGCTCTCATTGGTGGAGCTAACCAAACCAAACAATATAGCAAACGACTTCTCATTAGCTTTACATGTGGATTCCTCGTGACTAAAGCTGCAGATTTACTTTTCATTCTCTTTTCTTTACCACCTAAAAAGCTGCAGCGTAAAAACCCGTTAGTCAGGATCCGTCCACGTTTCTGACAAACCTGGAAACAAGTAAACAAAACAACAAAAAACAACTAAACAAAACAGAGTTTCTGTTGTTTCTTTTTTCTTAACAAGTTTTTATTGTTTTTAACTTCATATATTGAACACGGACAGGAGATATTTGACATCATTACTTTACAAAAAAAACAAAAAAAAAAAAAAAANAAAAAAAAAAAAAAAACAAGAAAAAGAGAAAATAATAATCATACAGACTCCAGAAGAAAATGCAAAAATGCAGGTGCATCATTATTATTATTATTACCATTATTATTATCATTCTAAGTTCCTTTACAGTAAAAACCTTCACCTCCCAATTTCAATATTCCTTAACCTTTCCTTCCCAAATGACCATGGTAATACCTCTCCTACTGTATATTCCCACATTTTCTTATGAAAAAAAAGTTGAAATAAATAAACATTGTTGTTTCTTTACAGAGAGAGTATAAAGGCCTCAAATGTGACAGTTTATGGAAGATTTTTTCCTATAAGTTATTACTTTAAAAGTTTTCTTTGCTTCAACAAATCTTGAAGAATATTAATAATTTCTGCAACCAACTGATTTTTTTCCAGATTCTTTTCCCTGGAATAAATCTATTAGAATCAAGTGATTTTTTTTTGTATTTGCCACCTAAAAAGCTGCAGTGTTAACAGAAAAAAATCCTTTGGTCTCTGAGAAACGTTCCTGCCATCTGCCAATTTTCCATTTGTAAAAATTTCTAGAACAAAATCTGATGCAAGAAATTCAAGAAATACATCTAAAAAACAAAAAAAAACAAAAAAAAAAAAAAANAAAAAAAAAAAAAAAATCAATTCTAGAATATTCCACACCACCTGATTCTTGAAAAATCTTTTATTATTCTATTACAAAGGCTTTATAAATAAAGTCTTTCATGAAGCCTGATTTTCAAGGCCTCATTTGTTGTTTTCAGGTTTGTCAGAAATCCAAACTTCGTCTTTCTGTAAAGCATTTTTTACACTGCAGCTTTTTAAGGTAAAAACCCAAAAGACAAAATCAATGAAAACTAAATTAAAAATCACTTTAGACTGCAGATGGTTAAATGGATCCAATCAAAAGGTTAAATGCATTAAATGATCTCTGCATCCACCACAGTGGGCGTCTGCTTACAGATAACCATGTAACCCTAACCCAAACGATGAGACGTGAACGTCCACGGCACCAAACAGGAGCGTGATAACGGAAAGCTTCCCGCCAGCGAACATGAAATCCAAATGAATAAATCCATCTCCTGCCAGCGTTTAGAGCACTCGGAGAGATCAGACGCAGACTAAACGGAATCATTTTCATCTGAGAGATCAGGACGCCAGAATAAAGATGCATTAACACTCAGATGATTGTAAAGACAAAGGCAGAGACATGAAGCAATGACATCTTTTAATAACCTTTACGTGTGTACGGTCTGTTAATCTGACAGGGATTTTCAGACGCATCATGTTGGATCTACGCAACGGCTTCAGTCTGTTTACGCTGCAGTCCACATCAACAGGTATGAAATCAAAGATCTAGATCTCTGTTCGTATGTTGGGGAATCTCTTCAGCAGAGTCGTGGCTTCTTTGGGGAGCAGTCGTCCTCCCTGCGTGCTGCTCTGACCTGATTTGTTCTTCATCGCAGCCTGTGAAGGACAAAGTCAAACGTTAGAGTTTTTGATGAGTCGTGTCATCATGTTAAAGCGGCTCAGGATGACAGCGAGAGACTCTGTAGTCCATATCACCGCTCAGGATGTTTTCACGGTTTGGTTTGCTCAGCCTGACCGGGTTTAGTACAGCTCATTTCTGCAGGTCTGAACACAGCATCTGCAACTGAGCACAGATCTAAACCACCAAGACTGTTTCCATGACATGCTCTTTGGTCTCTGATTCAGACCAGAGCAAACAATCTGCAGATCTGATTCAGACCAGAGCATACGATCTGCAGGTCCCAGAACAAACATAAGGACACTGCTTGGTGAATCCTACCCAAACTGTCCTGAGCCGCACCAAACCAGACATTGCTGGTCTGTCTGCAGCAGGTTTTGTTTCCACAAATGGAACAATGTTATTTGTCTGTTCACACGTTTGATCCGATTCATGTTATTATGATGATGTTGATGTATCAGATCAGCTGTAGCAGATCTGACCAATCAGAAACAGGCTTCCAGTAAAGGGGCATGTTTGTCAGGTAACAGACTTCCTGTAGGATCGTCTCATGTTTCCTTGCTCATGTCTCCTGATGAAACTCCTCCATCCTCAGAGCAGAATAAGAGCTTAGGAACGTGGAATCAGTGCAGCAGGTCATGTGATCAAGCGGAAACCTGCAGAGTCTGTGGCACACGGAGTCAAACAGGTGATCATCCTGACTGTACCTGTGCACGCACCTTCACTTTGCCTCCAAAACTGCTGACATAGTTTCATTTTGGGCTGAAAGCTGAAAATCAAAGATGCAGAACAGTTTGTATTCTTGGCTGTTTGAAGAGGAGGAGGAGGAGGAGGAGAACAAGGTGGGGGAGGGGTTGTGCTGCTCCTCCCCCCAGGAAATGAGAGGAAAACAATGTTATCTGCTAATTAGCTTCACGTTACACTGCTGCACTGGGAACTGGAAGCAGCCAGACATGCAAAGTTGCCTAAAGAAAAGGGCTTTTTCAGGCACACAAGAGCCATGTTAGCAGCATGTTAGCAACAACCAGAGGCGTGGATTTGAGTCACATGACTTGGACTCAAGTCAGACTGGAGTCACAAATTTGATGACTTTTGACTTGACTTGACAAAATCAGAATAGACTTGGACTTTAAGACCAGTGACTCGTGACTTCACTTGGACTTTGGCATTTTGACTTGGAATGACTTCTCAACAAGCCCAAAGTTAAATAAATATGTTATAAAGTGTCCAACACTCCTTTTACCTGAAAATGAACAACTTTGGATCAGTCCGACAGCAGCCAATCACGTGGCACAAACAGAATGCGTGTTTCATAGTGCAGCTGAGCAGACACGCAAAAGATGACACCACAGATCATCGCATTCGCCTACAGAGATACGCTGTCCAGCAAAAAACAAGCTGCAACATGCAGAACATGTGGGTCAAAAATAACGGAACGAGATGCAACAACTTTGAACTTCATTCATCATTTGAAGCTGCACCAGTAAGATCAGAGTAATGACAGTTGGCCATCTAGCATTAGCTTAAACTAGCTTAGCTAGCTCTAAGTGTTTAGCTTTGCCAATAAGAATGTGATACACAGAATGTATGAAGTGCTCATTAAAAGAAATAAAGCATCAGTAATGTGTATTGTTAGCCATATGACATCGATGAATGTCCAGCAGAAATGCTAACTTAACGCTAGCATTGGCGCTGATCGCTGGCTGTCAGTAACATGTACACGGCTGTTTAATACTGGGCTCCAACATGCATGCTGGTGCTTTAAGTTCATTTGCACTTGTTTTAGCTTGCTTCTGACATGGGCTGCAACTAACAAAAAATTCTATTATCGATTCACCTGCCAACTGTTTTTTCTATTAAGTGTTCAGTCTATAAAATATAAAAAATAATAATCAATGTCTTGTTTTGTCTGGCCAAGTTCCAACACCCAATTACATTATTAAACAGAGAGAAGCATAAACCACATTTGAGAAGCTAAAACCAGAGAATGACTGGTCTTTTTGCTGGAAAAATGAATTAATCAATTATAAAGACAGTTGATTCATTTTTAGTTATTGATTAGTTTCTTTAAATTAATTATTATTTCAGCTCTACGTTTGGCTGACGGCGTGCGGCAGGCATAGCACCTGATTCTTTCACATGTAAATGTTTTAAGGTTTGTATGCAAAGTAATAAAATTCAGTGTTTGAAAAGCATTCATTGTTGGTATTTGTTGTTACTCTACTGTTAAAAATTCTCATTGTATGTGGTGAAGGGTGCGTAAGGACTTGTTTAGGACTTGAAACTCAAAGTTTAGGACTTGGACTTGACTTGGAACTTGACTCAAAACTTGCCTGTTTTGACTGGGACTTGACTTCAGTGCCAAGACTTGAGACTTACTTGTTACTCGCTAAACAATGACTTTGTCCAACCTCTGGCAGCAGCCGTGTTAGCAGCATGTTAGCGGCAGCAGGTTACCTGAGCTTCCTCCACACAGGTGTAGAAGGCTTTCATCTCATTGGAGCACAGCGCGTCCACAAAGTTGTTCTGCTTCCAGCAGGCCATCATCAGCGACATCTCCGTGATACACGAGGCCTCTGCAGGAACAAACGCCTCAGGCTTAGTCTCACACTCAAATTATCCACCAAATCAAGAAACACTTCAGCCCAAATAAAGGTCAAAGGTCACTGTGATTGCTGTGCTCTATATTTATCTTATTACTCAGCACTATTTATGCTCGGTATGCCAGCTCCATATCCTGTTTATATCTATCCATACATTCAGGGCGCTGCCTGCCAGGGGAGAAGTCTCGCTATTGGCTGTTCACAGGAAGTCTTAATCAGCCCATTTCCTGTTTTAAGTGCCACACAAACACAAGAAGTGGTGCATTTCCTGTCTAAAATCAGTCGACATAATCATCCGCCAGCTCCTTTGGTGCTGCTGTTAGATTTCATCAAAATGCAGGAGAAAAAAAACAAACACATTCTGGACTTTTTGGATTTTAATCAGCCAGAAGCTGTTTGTTTCAACAGTATAAAGGACCATGCCGGTGATTTTGCGTGGTTACACCTAATAAATACAACCCGCATACACGTTACATTACTGACAACCATTTTCTCCAGCATAACATTTCATTTTACTATTCCTGTTATTCTTTTCAAATCCCCTAAGTTTTCAAAATCAAATGTTCAGGTGATGAAATATGAATACATGACTTATAAAGACATGAGTTATGAAGACATTTTATAAAGACATGAATTATAAAGACATGAACAATAAAGACATGAGATATAAAGACATGAATTACGAAACCATGAACTATAAAAATATGGATTATAAAGACATGAGCTGTGAAGACATGAGTTATGAAGACATGAATTATGAAAACATGAACTATGAAAATATGAATCATAAAGACATGAGATGTGAAGACATGAATTATGAAGCCATGAACTACAAGACGTGAGTTATGAAGACATGAATTATAAAGACAGTAACTATAAAGATATGACTTATGAACACATGAATTAGGAAGACAAATTATAAAGACATGAGTTATGAAGACATTAAGTATAAATACATGAATTATAAAGTCATGAATTATAAAGACATGGGTTATAAAGACATGCATTATTATGACATGAATAATAAGATATTAACTTCAAAGCTTTAAAGAACCAGATCAGCTGAAGAGCTGCATACTAATATATTAGCTGACTACAGAATAATAACAATAATAATAATAATAATAATAATAATATCAGCATTTTTAAATGATGACTATGATTCATTGGCTAAAGTGTGTTTAAGAGAGGAATCAGAAACTTCTACAAGATTTGAAACGTCTGTTTACAGACACAAACTTCAGTTATGAACAAACCAGGTCACGTTACATGTACACATGGGTGAGAGGCCTCCGAATGACAGAAACACACACACACACACACACACACACACACACACACACACATCCATCCATCATGCCTGTGAAGACTACTGACTGAGCTGCTTCTATCTCGTTACGTTGACCTCACCTCTTAGCCTGTTGCTAAAGCTAAAGGCTGATCTGTCCGTGCTAACGGCTCTGTATGAACCAGAGAGCAGAGGACGGTGAATGTGGACGGTGTTGAGGGAATCTGACCTCCTTTGTTCAGTTTTCGGTTCGCCACAGTGTCCTTCAGAACCAGCGGCCGGTTGGGTTTGAGCACCGGTTTGTGGTGCTCCCTGCTCAGCAGCCTTCTGACCTTCTCCTGGAACGCAATTCCTCCCTGCGACGCCATTTCACAGCCGAGACCCTCCGCCGCTTCACCGTCAGTCCGCACCGAGCACTGCAGCTACCTGCCTGCACCGGTAGCCTGCTCCGGTACTCCAACTACAGAACAACGACCACTTTAACGTCTTACGCCTCCTTCAAAGCGTGGGTCGCCATTTTAGCCGTAAACTGCAACGTGGTGCTGTAAAACGTAGTGTGGCGTTCACCGGCTGTCGTAACTTTCTGGACGTGTGGCATATTCAACGCAAACGGCAGATGAGACGCGTTAAAGGACCATACCGATGATTTTGCACGTTTTGTAGAGTATTTGTGTACTTTACTTGAGTATTTCGAAACCTTTTTTACTTTACTCCTCTACATTTCCGACATAAAAAACATACTTTTACTTCATGTAATTTTACTTTTTTTTTTTTTTTTTNTTTTTTTTTTTTTTTTTTAATAGAACAAGTGAGTTACTTGCCACAAAATCTGTAGTTTACTTTGCTTTAGCTGTGGTGATGTTTCGGTTGTTACCTTTAAACTGGGCAGTTTTATGCTGCTTCCTGTTTCTCAAACATCATTACGTAACAGGAAGTAGGTGTCAGTGTTTATTACTGACTCAGTAATCTGTCATAGTTTCACGGTGCTGCCGGTATGTTGTTTACATGTTTTGTCCTTGTGTGTAGCCATGAGGGAATGTGTGTGTGTGTGTGTGTGTGTGTGTTTAGCTTCTATGTTCATGTTTGTGAGTATGTTGTGTACATGTTCTGTCAGTTCATTCTGCTTGTTGGTTAAACTTGTTTAACCTGTTTAACAGACTTGTTCTGTAGTTAAGACCAAGTTTACTTGATGACAGCATAAATCCACTTGTTTTGTTCAGAGATGTTTGATTGCTGCTCCCAGATTAAATTGAGTTTCAGTTTAATCAGCACAAAACAACTTTTACTTAAATATTTAAGTACATTTATTATCAAATTAATACTTTTGTTTGTTTAAGTTACAATAACAACTGCTCCATAATTACTTTTGCTAACGTATTTTTTCTAACGGGCAAATTTGACTTCTAACTAAGTACTTTTTAAATGAGTTATTTGTACTTTTACTCAAATGTGGTTTTCAGGTACTCTATCCACCCTGGTAAAAAGGGAAACATGGAGGTCCTGTTAGCACGTTTCTCCTGGAGTTCCAGCTCTGCAGCTGCTCTGTGATTGGCCCATGGCTGCGTGACATTCAGAGAGAACGCAGGACCAGTCTCAACATCAACACGTCAGCACGCATTTCAGAGATACATGAGCTTCAGCCTTCACACGAAAGAACATACCCAAACCATAACCTGCACATACACACTCACATACACACTCACACGGATGTAGTGAGAGTAAAACCTACAGGCACCCTAGATTTATCTCACAAAACACGATCTCTGAATACATTTTAATACATAACATCTCTATAATCTAATCTAATAAAGACCTCTGATGTCACAGTGTCATGTGCCACAGCTGCTAACGAGACGTTCGCTCATTAGTGTCAAACCTCTGCCAAGGGACAACAACAAACATGTTTTTCTGTATCTTTCTCTGTAACTATTAAATATACATTAAACTGTTGACATTCTGTGGAATCAGCATCTACTTCAAGGATTCACGGAGCTTTACTGTCATCTCATCATAGTTACACTCTGCTAGCATAGCGCTCATAAGCCGCACATAAAATGGCATTTCTGTGGAAAAAAGTCAGTGTAATAAATAACAGAAAAGTAAGAAATAGTAATTTAAAAAGTTTAAAAAGTAAGTAGAAAAGAAAGCTTGAACATAATTTTAGCGTGAAAGTTGCATAAATATGTGGGACTAACAAGGTATGCAGAGAGCAGGAAGAGATTCTTAGCATTATTTACCTTATGAGTCATACAGGAGTCGTGCAGACATTAGATTGAGACAGGCTGGTGGGTGGGTGGGGG
>VXCM01003768.1:60848-111858 GCA_014773175.1 Lucifuga dentata | reverse complement strand
TACATCTCTGCAGCTCCTGAACTTATTTACCACTAATGAAAGTTCACTTTAGTTTCACTCTTGGCGTGGGCCCTAGCAGCCCTAGCAGCCCTAGCGCCCGCGGGGCCCTAGGCAACTGCCTAGTTTGCCTATGCCATGGGCTGGCCCTGCACACACACATGCACAACCAAACACAACAACATGATGCTAGCTAATACACCTATCAAAGTCAGCTAAAAGAGATGTGTTGAATGCTCTGTAAAGGTTTTACCACAATTTCATCAGAGGGTTCTTCTAAGTTATTCCGAGGATGCTTATTATTAAGTAGAATTTAATGCTACCAAAATATTGCATTAATAAAGAATGCTGATGAAATAGCTGTTCTTAGCTTCTCTGCCCAAAGATTAACAGCATCAGGATCTGTTGTCACTCATCCAACTCCCAAACCATAAAACATTTATCAACAGCAGGAACAAAGAGAAGAAGCAGTCAAAGAACTGACCTTCCCCTTAGAGAGCAGAGATAAAGCAGACTCAGAAAAAAATCTTGTTTTTCTGAGCCTTGTTCAGGTCCACAGTACAGCAGCTGACATCTCTACAGTCGCTGCATGCAATTTTGGAAGAGATCATTATGATAACAGATGTTTGCATCGCTCTTTATGTCTGTTTTTCCTCCATCTGTCTCAGCCTCTATGTCTTCACCTTTTCAGAACATGAGTTGAAGATGAGCTGTCCCCAGGCTGAGCTGGAGGAGAAAGAGTGTTCTCCACCAGAGGAGTTGGAGTGTAAAATCTGTTACCAACGCTACAATGCCCACAACCGCAAGCCTAAGATCCTGGACTGTCTCCATCGGGTCTGTGCCCGCTGCCTCAATAAGATCCTGGACTTTACTGATGGCACAGGCTGCATCTCCTGCCCCTTCTGTCGCCACCAAACTGAGGTCACAGACTATGAGGTATCAGGGCTACCTGATGATGCTAACATCATGTCCCATTTGGCAACACGGGACAAATCTTGGAGCTCTGACCACAACAGAGAGGTGGTGCTGACTCCCAAGAGTCTCTCCTCCTCCAGCACTTCTCATGACTCCTCCAACTGCCTGGTCATTACCATTATGGAAGTTCAGAGGGCTCCACAAGACTCCCCCAGCCAGAATAGCAGCTCTGACATCTATGCTGAGCACAGCTTGGATTCAGAATCACTGGGGTCCAACGGGCCAGCTGATCAGGACGCCTTGTCCAAGTTGTGTAATCATGTTCCCCGCATCCTGGTCTGGTTACTGGGCTTCTTCTACTTTGGCTCACTGCCTCTAGGAATATACCTGTTGGTAATCCAGAGAGTGACTCTAGGCATTGTATGCGTTAGCCTGGTACCATCAAGCCTGACAGTTTGCCTGGTCTATGGATTCTGCCAGTGTCTGTGCCAAGGCATGTGCGACTGCTCCTCTAGGGTCTGATGGGATGCTACTGCAATGGAAGGAGTGGAGAATGAGCTGTCCTAGAATAGGAAAAGTCAGCTCGCCTAGACCAGGAAGAACCATGCCACTGACAAGCTTTGCTAGTGGAAGCAGCAGCTGTAGTACAGCATACGTCTGTGATGTGTTCGTGTGACTGTTTTTCTTCTGTGTTCTATATTCCCTCTCTGCAGCGTTTTGTACGGTAATGAGATAAGTACGACCTAGACTGACAATATATGAGAGGAGACCTTTAGTCTTCAGGTCAACACAATACAGGCCTGGGCCCTTATTTAACAACACTGTGAGGAATGTTTATGATTTAACAATGATCAATTAATCATGATTGATCAATGAAGTTGGTACAACATTATTTATGCATCAGGACATCACTTTCCATTGTGTTATTTTAGCAAGATTTCATGTTTGCACTGAGCTGCGCTGTTAGTAAAACTGACCTGAGCTCAGTGTGCAGAGATGGCACCAGTTTTTATTTTATGAGGGTTAAACTTGACTACATATAGGAGGTTTGAAAATTTGGCCCAAACCGCAATAAGCTCCTGATCCCTCCAGCTTACTGCATCATTTACCATCCCATCGTTACAATATTTAAAACTGGTTCAGCACTAAAAAGCACAAAAGAATATCTGCGTCTTGATGTAATTTAATTTTTTATTAAGAAGTTTAAAGGCAGCTGTTAATTCACTGATGAAGTCAGCACTTCCTGTAGCTGCTTCACTGTAAAAATGGTCCAATGGTGGAAAGCAGCAGCAGAAAATGTTTGGTTTGAAACCTCATTAGTTTAACACAAAGATTAACAGCTTTCAGAGCAAATAGTTAAAGTAACACTGAGCATTTTGTTTTAATAGCTTATAAATGATAGATCACTAATGTGGCCAATAATCAATTAAAGAAAATGCTTAAAATCTGCATCTAAACAGCAATATCAGTAAAATGTGCATATAATCATTTGTGACATGTATGTCTACTTTTACATGAGAAGGTTAGATACAGCTCTCTCCATGCATGCATACATACTGCATCTTAATGTTATAAAAATACAACTGTAAATGACATATCATCCACCAAATGGAAAGTGGACTAATAATGATAAAGTAGACCAAATGATTTAACTGAGGATGGCAACAGTAAATGTATTTTTATTCACTTTATTTTATTCATTTCATTTTATAGTCTACCTTAAGTCACCTACTTACACTAGAGATTCTTAGGATACAAATAGAGTTATTAAATTAATGAACAAATGTACTGACCTCAAAATCACTCAACTTGTATTGTAGTTTATCTTATTTTATTTGCAAATATTTTCAAATATTGGTTTGTACATCGAAAAGGCCATTTTTATGGTATTGCCACTTTATTAGCTTTGAGTTCTGAAAAGACTGTCTAGTTTAGCGTCCAACTCTGAGACCAAATCAATTCAATTTTTTTTTTTTTTTTTTTNAATTTTTTTTTTTTTTTTTGATAACTTAAAATGCTCCGTGTTCAAAACCTGAATGCGTGACATTTCCTGCAGCTCTTACACAAAAGGTTTTGACTATAAATTCTTTTTAGGGGTGTTTAAGTGTGTTTACTTGATAAACTCTTTCCAGTACTTATGAGCATTCCACATTTTTTTCTGAATAGTTTCTCAGCAATGTTGATAAATGAGGGCCTCAGTCCGACATCTTTTATATACAATAAATGCTGAATTTCAGAAAATGGTATTTTTTCATTTAAATGGAAATGTAGCATTTTCGAAAGTGCTCATTTATTTTGTGTTAAATACTTTAAAGTCCAGATGATTATCTGTTGTTGTGGTCTATATTTTTTTCTTTACTCTCCTTTGTCAGCTTTTTCTACCTCTGTTTCTCTACCTGTCTCTTAAAGGACCATACCAACCAATTTGGATGTTTGAGCCTAATATATTCAATTTTCATACATGTAACGTTACTGACAATCATTTCCCAAAGCATACTACTGGAACGGTGAATTAAAAATGTTTTTCCTACCTTCCAGACCTCCATTGGTTTCAGTTCATTCTGCTATTAAAATCAACTTGTTGATACTTGAAACGTTCTTGGGATAGGTAATCCATCATCATGAACAAGACGTGTTTTCAGGTTTTTTTAGAGTTGCATAATTTTAGCATTTAAGCTCAATAAAAAGAATGTATGTTTCCACCAGGAAATATAGTCCCAAAAGAAGACCTGCGTTTATGGAAAAATTTAAAGGACCGTGACTTCATAAGGGGCTATGTAACTATTAGCAGGAGAAACATGGATTTTTAAGGTGGGTGTATCTCTTGAATGTTTGATTTTGAAAGACTAAGAGATTTTGCAAAATATCAGAAAAGCTGAAATACGGTTTTATCCTTTGGGAAATGATTGTCAGTAAAGTTACATGTATGAAAATTGAATATATTAGGCTCAAACATGCAAAATGGGTGGTATGGTCCTTTAACTCACTGTTTTCCTTGTTTCTATCTGTAGATCTGATGACTGCAGCTTTCAGCTTAGTGCCACACTACTGACTACAGAAGATGCTAAACAATGAAATAAATGGAGAAATATTTTCGATATGTCGCTTGTGTCATTGTTTTATGTTGCATCGGATTCACTCAATTTTTAAAAAAAAAAAAATTATAATTGTGTATTGTGTTAAAATCCAGCTGCAGCCTTTCTGAGTGGAGTCTGCATGTTCTCCGTGTCTACATGGGTTCCATCCCGCAGTCCATACACACAAAGGTTAAGTCAATTGGAAACACTAATTTCCTGTAGGTGCGAATGTGAGTGTGAATGATTTTGTCTGTCTGTGTGTGTTAGCCCTGTGATAAGCTGGTGACCTGTCCAGGGTGTACCCAATGAATGCTGGGATAGGCTCCAGCCCTGCATAGTATAAACAGAGAGAATGGATGGATGGATAATATGCAATAAGAGCAAAATCACTGGATGCATAGATTAAATTCCAGATATTTCTAAACAGTGGCTCTCTTTCTGGAGATGGCCTGTGTTTTTAAAATCATACTTAAATGAAAAGGATTTCCAACACACCCTTATGCCAATTTCTTAAAAGAATATTTTTCTCCAAAACTCTGTAGGCTTGATAACATGAAGTTCTGGATATGCAAGATAATGATGGCAAAAGTCAGTGGGAAAGCCTGTGTTGTTGAGTGATTGTTTCCAACACAACAAATAAAGTATCACTCGGTCTCTTATTTAAAGCAAACTGGGATACATGTTCTTACTACACTAATACAGCATGAGAGTGGTTAGAGGGGTTTACAGAGATAGGCAATCAATAAGATAAAAAAAAAAACAAAGGTTTGTGAGATGATACACATGACAGCAGTTAACAGAAAGAGGTTTTATTTTCTGCCTGGGTGCAGCACAGTTGGACAAACTGCTTGTCAGTAGAGCCTTTGTTCTGCTGGTCATGCCTTAGCTAAAGGACTCCCTGCCTCACTGCCTCTCATCTGCCTCAGCACTGATAGATTACATTATAAAACCTCTGCTTGCCTCCATCTAAAATAAAATTTAAAAAAAACATGAGAGAGATTTATTTTCATGGTTTGCTGCCACCAATTCTGACAAAAGTGAAGAGCATGTATCAGGCAGCCATATACAGGGTCCGACTTTAATTCTGCCATGGTGGATTCTTCTCTTCCAGGTGAGCACATCAGAACTTCAGTTCAGACTGTAAGGAGGAGGAGAGAGTACAATCCTCCTTTAAGACATGTTTGAGACAAATGTTTAACCCTCAGCAGCTATGATGAAGCTGTTTAGTGGTCAACACTAGCAGGCTGTGGTTGCATTCGGCAACTCCCAGAAGGTAATAACAGCAGACGTTGACTGTACTAGCTCTGATAGGTGTCTTTGTACGAATGTGATGCAAGATGCAGCTAAAAACTAGCACATGACAACAAGGTAGATAGTATTGCAAGTTGGTCAACAGTCAAATGAACATACTGGGCTTTCGTCAACATGAGGTGACAGTAGGGTTAGAATCTTCAAAATATACACTGGAAAACAGACAAGCTGTAGCTTGCTATTAGGTCCAAGTGCTCCTCTACATCCATCAAGTTAAAAGCTATTGAATGGTGACAGCAGACTTTCAGAACAGAGTACAGAACAGAGTTGGCATTATAAATACAGATACAAATGGCTTCCTAAACACATCAGCTTACATCAGCTATTGTGTCCATCAAACCTATCTGGTGACATATGGACATCTAAATACAGCATGAGTGCCTCGCATGACAAGACTTCCATTCCTTATTGGTGTCTTAAGTGCTCGAGAAACTAGAAACCACTCAGAGAGCACACACTCCACACAATACTCCATCATCAATCCTATTTTAAAACAGAAAATGTTTTAGTCTGAATCTGGAGCACATCAACATATCAACCTGCTATCTTACAAAATTATTATCTTACAAAGATGAAGGAGGATCTCTGTAGTGCTAGAGAAGATATTTAAAAAAAAAAAAAACTAAGAGTGGAAGAGACTTTTGAAAGACATAATTCATTGCATGTTCAAACAGTGTGGGTCACATTAGCCTGCAAGCAAGCTATATTTATATATGTAAGTACTGAAATATTCAGCATTTTCAGGTGTTTCAAGCAGATGGCAGCATAAATTTTAATTGGACATGAATAATGTAATTACCAGAGGTGGGTAGTAACGTGTTCCATTTACTCTGTTACATTTACTTAAGTAACTTTTTTCATAAAATTGTACTTTACTGAGTAGTTTTATTGCAGAATATTTTTAACTCATGCTTGAGTATATTTATGAAGAAAAAAATATACTTTACTCTGTTACATTTCGTCGCACTCTTTGCGTTACTTTTGATTTCACCCGTTTGAATTCAGTCACGTTCAGTTTTTCTCTCATTGTCAGACACTACACTGTCTGCTTCAGCTCTGAAGTAGCCATGCCCCCACCCTCTGTTTCCACAGTTTCACCTGAGCATAACAGTCATGGCGGAATCAAGAGCAGGAGGTTTAGAAGAGGCACATCCCTGGCCACACATTCAAACACTGTTTTCTTTTCAGCTACATAACGCGTTGCATTATGATTGCGTCTTTGTCTGCTAAAAATGTGACATTTCAGCTTCTAAGAATCAACATGGAACTTGAGGAAATGTGGCATAAGCTGCAAAGTTAGCTACTTAACTAGCTGCTGCTGCTAATGCTAACTCAAGTTTTCCTGTTCCATTGTGAGTAAATTCATGAAGCTAACCTAGCTAACTGTCTTGGGGCCAGGCCAGAACTGTCATGATTTGTTATGTGGTAAATATTTGATTTATTACTGTCTACTCTTTCTTTATATGATATGATTTGGATTGTATTAGAAGCTACATATGGCTACTTTGCATTTTTTTCCTCAGACGAGGACTTTATAGCTTGTTGATTCTTCTGAAGAATAAGCTTGATCAAAGTTACTCACTACTCAAGTAATCTTTTTAATACATAATTTCTTACGCTCACTCAAGTCATTATTTTGGTGACTACTCTTACTTATACTTGATTCATTACTATCATAAAGTAACAATACTTTTTGAGTACAGTTTCTGGATGCTCTACCCACCTCTGGTAAGTACGATGCCCTCTCTTTTATAGCACAGACTTAACACACAATCTGTATTTCAGTTTACAAGGTGCCAAAACAAAATACACGCACTATATGTTGATGACAAACAAATTAAGTCGCAAGAATGATTCTTTAACAGTTCTTTTATTAGATCTCTATCAATGATATTATCAATTCATAAAAGGACTTAAGGTTGAGCAGCAACTAACACAGCTCAGACATAAAGCTATAAAATTCTGGACAATGTGGGTGAAGTCACATGCTGGTGCAAAGCTAAAACATTCTCCTACTTAAAGTGTAAACTACAAAACAGCGCTGCATCCACAAGTTACCTTATATACTCGACTATAAGCCGACCCCCAAAGTTGCTCCATCAATTTATTTGTTTAGCAAGTTAGCCTAACTTTTTTTTTTTTCTGGGTAATAATCCACTTACCGGTACCGGTAAACAGCTCATTACATAACTAACATTAGGTAACATTAAGTTTTCCGGACTCCTCTTCTGAATCGCCAATGATGCATTGATAAAGGTAAGGAAAGCTTTACAAATGAGCTTTAATTATCACGACGCTTATTTAAGCATATTTAGCTGTGTAATTATGAGGTTTTTTTTGTTAAGAATCTCACCCGTTACGTGTTTTCAGTAATTATCCTGTACCTGAGTCGACACGGGTCTGTCTATGTGCTGGAACATTCCTCCATATGGAGGTTTGGAATTCCCTCAGCCAACCTCCCGATGTTGTTCCATCAATTTATTAGTTTAGTAAATTACCTGTTTTCCTGAGTATTGTCATAGTATTCCTCTGATTTTCTGAAAATAATTCACACAGGGGTCGTGGCTGTTTTAAACTTCACCGCTTTAACAGGGCTTCTCTTCCTGACGCACACCGGAATGATAACATCGCATCTTGCTCTTTTCGTGGATTATTTATTTTCTAAATCAAACCAACAAAACATGAGGTGAGGTGAGGTAAATAACTATACCGCTGCCCCGTTCCTCCAGCTGAGCGTCTATAGATCCTCCGTGAAGGAGCCGGTACGGATCATAGCGGCACTTCACGGAGCCGGCTCTGATCAGTCAGCATATTAAAACTAATAACTTATTTGATTTCACTTTTCCCAAATTAAATATTTTAAACATTTCATAATTAACCAAGAAATGACTCTAACACCGGTACCGATATTTATTTCAGCAGCTGATTAGCTACGTTAGCCGTATACAAAAAAAAAAAAAAAAAAAAAAAAGCTACGTCCTCCGCAAAATGCTCTTAATGAGATGTTTAGTCAGGAAATATCTCATAAGGTATGATTTAAACTATTTTCCATGGGTAGTAGTAATTGGTAGTATTTCCGCACGTGGAAATTTTGGTCTGATTTGAATTACTCCACTATAAGCCGACCCCCGATTTGCGTTGTGAAATTTGGTGAAAAAANTGGTCTGATTTGAATTACTCCACTATAAGCCGACCCCCGATTTGCGTTGTGAAATTTGGTGAAAAAAACTCGGCGTACACTGGAGTATATATAGTACTCTAACTTCTGCCCGGAAAACAGAAGTAGAACTGACATTGTAATGACTTTTTAATGTGAGCACCTTCTTTATGTTTATGTTCACAATTGCACTTTTCTTTTTTTTTTTTTTTTTTTTTTTTTTTTTTTAAAGATTTTGAAACCTTTCAAACTTTTTCTCTCCACTATGCAAAGTGATATTTGTGTGAATTTCAACAGTGGAACTATTTTTGCATTTTGGGGTACGACTTGGGTCTTTCCTTATGTATATTTACATGCAAGTCATTTATCTGATTTTATCATATTCAGAGACTAAAATCCAGTGTCAACTAAGTGATTTGATGAAGATGAATGTACATCGTAATATTGTGAGTAACATCGTAATAAGTAATATATCATAATATCTCAAGCTCTACTCGGCTGGATCTCGGGCTTTTCTCTCACCGTGCTCCTGTTTTGTGGAACAGCTTGCCTGTTGAGATAAGGCAATTGAACTCACTTGACTCTTTTAAATCTAAATTAAAAACGTATCTTTAAATTAAAAACATATCTTTTTACATTGTGTTTTAACTAGTCAAGTAAGTGGTATTTTTCCACTATAAAGTACTTTGTTTTAACCTGCTTCATGGTGTTTAACCATCGTTACCATTGTGTATGTTATGTGCTGCTCCTGCTATGTGTTGGTTTTGGATTATGAAGCCCATTCAGACATTGTGATTTTGGGCTACATAAATGAACTTGGACTTGAACTTGAGTAACTAGTGTTCAGGTTTACTTTGTGCAGTTTTTTGACAGTACAGTTGGCTTCCATTACTACATCTTATAGGTTTAATAGCAAATACCACTGTTTTAACCTGTATCTGTAAATACCAGGTATATTCTAAAAGTGATCATTATTGTGTAACCACGACTAAACCTCAAGGTGTTACATTCTACCTGTACAGTTAAGGACTTGGCACACCAAATCCATTATTCTTGTCTGAAAATGTTCAATGATAAACAAAAAAAAAAAAAGNAAAAAAAAAAAAAAAGTCAACACGGGCTTATCATAATGTGGTTATGCACTAAAACTGTCATTTATCAAAGAGGTGAAGAGATGAAATGTGCATTTATGAAATCATTTTAAGCTGTAGCAGAAATATGAGCAACCATGTGTGTGTGTGTGTATTAGCTATAGACAAAGTGCCAGCTGCTGTTCAAGATGAATCAGATCATGATAATTGGTCTGCTTCTTTTTGATGTGTGCTTCCCATATCAAACTGGCATCTGGACATCTTAAAGTAGATTTTAAAGTAATGTTTCAGCTTCTGTATCATCTTCTGCAATTCTTCCTGCACGACATGTTCTTTTCTGCTCAGCCATGACAGGATCCTTACTACTTTATATATTTACAGCTCTCCTTTCTCACTGTCTGATCACCACTCCACAGAAATTGTATGCACACATGCATGCATGTGCACATACACACAGACACACACTTCTATTTCTCTGTCTGCTGTTGCTATAGAAACACTAATACATTTGCTACAGCCACTGACATGTCTTTCCCTGCTGTGTCTTGAGTGACATTGACATGAGCTGTTGACAGCTGGAACACACAGATAATGCTCCCCTAGAGCAAGGCACTAACACTGGTACCTTAATATCATGCTTAGATCTGGCATAACACAAATAAACTAGAGGGCACTCAAAGTGTATACCCTATATACTCAAGCATAAGCCAATCTTGTACGTAAGCCGATCCCTGATGTTATTCCACCTGTTTTTCTGGGTATTGTCATAGTATTCCTGTGATTTTCTGAAAATAATCCACGTACCAGTAAACATGATATTTATTTCAGCAGCTGATTACTATAACTGACCAATCACAGCAGTGCTTATTGGCTGCCGCAAAATGTGCTGGATAAGATGTTTAGTCAGGAAATATCTCATTCTAAGGTATAATTTAAACTATTTTCCATGGGTAGTATTTCCTCCGCTGGAAATTTCCTTCTCTGGGATCAAATTTGAATTTCTCATATATAAGTCGACCCCCGATTTGCTTTGTGAAATTTGGTAATAAAAACTCGGCTTATACTTGAGTATACAGTACTTGTGGATACATGTGCATCCTTAAATACGTGTGATTGCTATCTCTTTCTTCTGTGTCTTCAGTCTCAGACTGAAACCCAAGGCTTTATATCTTGAGGAAATTTCAAGATCAATGACACCTTGCCTGCTTACTAGGCAGTCTTAACGAGTAGTGGATTATCAGACTCTCCTTTTCATCACCCAACTGCCTGCACAGATTCCTCTTCACAGTTCTCCTGAGTACGGATGTACCTTGTAGCATTCAAGCCGTTCCTGTCCAGTGTATCCTTTGCATCCCTCAGTATCACACAATCCATGTTCACCAATCACCAGATGATCTTAGTCAACTCATAAAATTGGGATATACATGCCACTTTTATACTGGTGGTAACATTTAAAGATGGGTTGGGACCAAGGTTCCTCTTCTTGCCTCCACCTTTTGTTTCCTGAATTCCAGCCTTCCTTCCACACTAAGCCACATTTCAAACAATTTCTTAGTGGATAAATTTGAAAACATGAACATGAAAACACACTATAATGTTCATTATGGCGTGGACAGGGAAAATGTTGCTTGAAAAAATGTTGATGCATAACTGTCATTTGGCAGCTTATCAGCAATGTGAAGCAGGTAACTTTGTGTTGTATTTTAATACAGCCTTTCACCCAAAAGATGTGTTTCCCTTTCATTATAATGTAGTTCTGGTTAGCATTAGCATTTGTACATTACACGAGTATGTCATTTGCCATATCTGTCTTATCTATCCCAACCACATTCTACTTATAGCAGATGGTAGAAATAATGCCTCAATTTCTTTGCCAACAGCCGTTCAATAGATGGAAGAAGGAAATTGTTTTCTTTTTTTTTTTTAACTGCTTTGGCATTTCAATGTGGACAGTGAGCCTTTAAGGAAAAGAATGAAAAACAACTGTGTGCAGAAAATTTCTGCACAAGACAACGAAATGTATCAGCATGGACAAGACCTTTGACAGGAGATAATCATTGTGTGGAGGTGATGTTTGGAGAGGGTAACTTACTTTGACCTCTTTTTGCAGCTTTCCGAAGCGAACTGTGCCTTTCAGAATCCTGCTGATGGATTTTTCCTTGTCCCGCTGAAGAACTGAAGCCTGGGGAGGTAGAGAGGGAAGAGGAGGAGTTACTGATCTATGAGATTACAGAAGAGATGAACAAAGGAAAGAAGGAAACATTGTTTAAATTGAACATATTAATAATTAGCAGGTGTAATGCGCGGCTCACTGAGTAGGCTGTAACAGTGCAGATTTGCAGATTTTTAGAGCCTTTTAAAATGATATTAATTTTTTAATATTTATTTGAATAAGGGATATTCAAAATATTCATTGACAATGTCACCATTTGAAAGATAATCTAAGCAAGAAGACAAAATCCCTAACAGAGGCAAAAAAGAATCAGAGAAAAATATGTGAAGAAGTTGTAGGCAGCAAAGGCTATAAGCTGGAAATCAACTAAAAACTAAATCAAAACTGAAGTGCTTTCAGAGGCAAAGGAATGATTTATTGATAAATGATGTGGTGTATTTGATCTGATTGCAGGAGTGTGTAACAGCTCCTACACAGGGTGAGCTTTATCACACCTTTTTGTCCTTTTTTCAGACACAGTGTGCACCTGGAGACTTTAATGTTATTTATCAAACTGGAGCACCAGCCTGGGAGCACTTTGTGAGGCACATATTGCATATGATCAGTGAAGTGTGCCTCTTTCCTTAATGAACATGATTTGAGGGAGGATTATGCATCTAAAGGAAAATAATATGTGGGATCTAAAGGAGATGTCTCTGCACTGAAATGACAGCAGAAATAATGAATGTTTGAAAAAATTGCCCATCTTATGGTTTAATAATGAAAGAGGAGAGGAGGAGTTGTGACACTGAACTTGAACTGTACTATTGCTGAGTTTCTAATGCAATATGACAAGTACTGCTCTGAGAGGAACTTCATATAGTGGAGGCTCCTGTCTTGTTTTGCAATGGTTTTCATATTACTCATTTTTTTGAAAGTTCATTTAATGGCTCCTACTGCATTAGTTTTGCTAACTTTACTCCAGATTATTAGATTAAATGATCAGTTTAGAAATGCATTTATCATTGTAACACCCTAAATACAAGTTTTGGAAAATGATTTATTTTGTTTTATCATTACTTCTATTTCAGCACTACTCCATTTTTATTTATTTTTAATCACTGAGGTCAGACAAACAACATCATTGAACTACAACTTTTAAAGTTGCACAATACACTGTCTCACCTACTGAATATGTAATAACCAGCATTTTATTTCAAGTAAATTGATATTGACAACAAAGTAAATGGCCATCTTAACACATATAGTATAATAAATTAATTTGTACTTATAAAATGAGCATCAGCTAAATGTCTAAAATAATAACATTAATAGTGCTATCCTAGAGGTTTCTGCCTGTGTCCCAATATATGGAAAATAATGGATGAGCCAAAGAAGGAAACCATCATCCAATTTTTGTCAGTAGTTTGTTTAAAGTCAGTTTTACCGATACATAGGTCTGTTTCACCAGTGACGGTGTAAAACACAAAGCAGAAATCTTGTAGCTATGGTTACCTGCAGTTTAATATGCCTTGCACTTTGACATAAAACACTGCCTAAACTGTTTACTTGAAAATGAAATTACGTTTGAGGTGACCTGATATAACATCTGTCAGCCAATCAGAAACCGGTATTTTCAATGGCCCTGTTATAAAGTTATAAATGTTATAAATTCACCAGCATCTCCTTTAAATTTGCCAATAGAAGCATTTTCCCATCTGGCCTGCATGGCAACCAACCAATAACAACGCCTCCACCACCTGTACACACACAAGCACGTGCGCGCACACACACACTGATCACCTTGTCCTCATACAGACAATTCAGATCTTATTAGCGTCGTACTGGCGACCTTTGATATAGTGCCAGTCTGACCTTCTACACATGATGGCCTCTTCTCTCTAAAACCATTAGCTATGGCAAAGTCCCTGCAGCTATTATCATTTGCTAACTAAACTTTTTTAGTTTTAACCACTTGGCTGGCTAAACAAGGTTCACAGTACTTCATTGCTTATAATATGTTTTGATTATGTTTATCTATTGGATTATGGTGAAGGGAGAGACGGAGATCTTTGTGCTGTCATTAGAGATGCAGAGGAAGCATTTTTTGTAGGTAGAGATTATGACTCTACTGTTGGTATAACAACATTATTGAACTAGCTAATGTGTAAATGTACCACAGGTCCTCCTCATGATGATGTGCTTTTCGCCTCTAAAACGTGCTATTAGAGGAATGCTAACAGTTGTCGCAATTGTCAGTCAAGCTCCGCATCCCATCAGTTTTCACAGTTTTATGTGTGCTTATATTTTTTTCTGAAAATGTAATCACTAAAAATGTGGTGAAACAAAAGTCCATTTTGTCATCTCCCTTTTTCCTATAATTCGTTTCCTCCCAGCATTTCATCCAAACAAACATTTTAAAAGCCAAACTAAATTCAAAGTGAAGCAACAGTAGGTTCCAAAATCTGTTTTTCCGCGCATTATTTGTATTTATTTTAACCATTAAGGTACTGATAGAGGTGATTCTACTGCATAAAAGGGCAATTTTATAGTTATAGCATTTTTGTGACTGCAAAAGCAGTTTGGCATTGTATTTATTTGTCATAATCTTTGTGAAGTAAAACAAAACTTCTGATTGGTTGAAGTTTTCTGTTTATTTACCAGAAGATTACTTTAAACCCAAACCTACGGGTTAAATAAATATGCAATGAATATAAATAAAAACTACATCTCCATAAAAAGATGTTCAATAATTCTGCTCTCCCTACTTTGTATTTATTTTTGTTTGTTTTTTATGACTGTGGGATATTAGGGGGAGGCTCTTTTTCTGAACGACGATGAAATTTGCTTTTTGACAGATTCAGCTGAAAGCTTGGGCAGACTAATAAAGTGGCTAATAATAAAGCCATCAGACTCATAAAGGTCGTGTCTGTGCAGTACACATCATCTGTCTGTGACATCTACTGACTGCAATATGAATTTCGATATGTTACACTTCAGCCAGCTGGGTTTGGGTTGGAATAATGTGCCCAAGATGTTCTTTCTACAAACTGAAGAGTGCCAGCAGTATCATGTGTAATACTGAATCTCTAGTGTCAGTAGTGTCATATGTACCATCTGTAACAGTTGATCTCTCTCCTGAGAAATGTGCTCAGCCACAGAGATGACAGCTCCCAGATAATGCTGACTCTTCTCCTCTTTCAACACACACTCTTTAATCTGTCGCGTCAGTGCACTCATCCTCCTCGCAGCTTTCCTGGATGATGGAGAGGCAGGAGTAAAGGAGGGAAGGGAGAGGAGTGAATCAAGGAAAATTAGAGGTAGGAAGGATGAAAAATGGAGAAGAAAAGAGGGAGAGAAATAGAAGAGAAACAATGAGACAGACATGGAAATGAGACAAATGAAGGGAGAAGAGAAAAATCATTTTAGGGGAAAATGGAGGGAAAGGGAAGGAAGTATAGGAAAGGAAGGAGGGTAGAATAAAATGGGGGAAACAAGATTAAAAAAAAGATATCTAAAAGCTTTCCCTGTCAGTGCAGTTCTTGGGTAATCAAACACCTTCTGAAAATTTTCACACCTCAGAATGTGGTGCCACACTAATCTCTGATCAGATCTACAGGGAACACATCAGGACACATCCCAGGACAGCTACAATCCACACAAATATGAAGTAGACATTATAGGAAGACAACATCTGAATATACCAAGATAATTTAAAATGATTAGTGAAGTTCCTCGCTGACAGGTGAAAAGCAACAGTCGACAGCTCCATATGCCTCAAAGGAGACACGTGGCCGTGTAGACCCTCTGCAGGGCACAGAAATTTGTTGTTAGGAGTGGTAGTATTGTTGGTAGTAGAAGCAGGAGTTTTGGTAGTGTTAATATTTTCTACCTGTCGGCTTGTCTGCACAGTTCTATCTCAGTCTCCATTCTTTTGATGTCAGCGGCCATGTTGGCTTTCTCCACAGCCAAACGTATGTTCTCCTCCTGCAGGCTAGACGCTCTGAGGACTAGCTTGTCCGCCTCACTCTTTGCCCTGCTCTCCTCTTGCTCCAGTTGCCTGAGAGACAAAGGCAGATAGAACAGCACAGCATTACAAAACACAACACAGTTACAAAACACATTTGGTACTTAGTGAATACTTTTTAACAAAGTATATCTGTACACTATGGCAATATTAGTGATGAGGATATAAACAGATACATGGTGGAGTTAGTAATTGTGGGCAGTCCTGGGCAGTTCAGTGCTGTGCACTGGAAAGAGAATTTTAGAAAGAGGTTGTGGAAAATACTAAAGTATTTGGTATATGGTATAGTTTAAAGGACCTGAGGCCTGGAAGATAGAAAAATCAATTCTAACATTTACCAGTCTAGTAGTATGCTTTGGAAAACTGTTGGCAGTAATGTAATGTATGCTGGTTGTGTTTATTGGGCTAAAACATACAAAATCACCAGTGTGGTCCTTTAACCAGTAAACATGTTTAGACATACATCAAATGAGTATAAGTAATCCCAAGGGTGTTTAGGATGCTGTATATTCTCCTTGTAACTCTGTATCTCTAAGGCAAAATTACTAATTTTGACTCTTCATTCCAAATGACATTGTCAGTGTGAAGTACATTTAATTTGACCATGATTAATGTGGCAACCATCTAATACATCTGCCTCTACTCCTAATCCAATCATTTACATGAGTACAACAGGGGTGTGTCAGTGCAGTGCAAGAACATCTGGGCATGAAATAAAAAATAAACGTAAAAAAAAATGTGTTGATGATGCTACAACCTCAGCTAACTGAGCTATGGTTTACTGTTATGTTGGAATGGAAAAAGTGATATGTGGCTTTCGAGGGCATAATACTACTGGAAGACGGATATACAATAGTGTCCTGTTATAGCTCAAAGTATTGTAAAAATCCAGAGTTATAAATTTTTTATCTATCTTCTTAAAAGGGTGCTCTTACATAATTTCTTCATGCTTACAAGTTTCTATTCCCTCAAAACAAGCAAAATAAATATTTGATCAACTAAAATGTTGTAGTAGTACCGTCTGAGTTTCCCAGCAATACTGCAGTGTTCGTCCCAGGTGATAGCATCCTTAAGACGGGCCTGCAGAACTTGCACCTCCCTCGTGTTTTTCTGCACCTCCCTCTTGCTTTCTTCCAGATCCTCCTGCAAATGTTGCCTTTCTGCCTCCAACAATATCAGTTGCTTGGATAACTTGGACACTACAGGGAAAAGGCAGAGAAGCAGTTAGAGGAGTTTTACGGTTTAATCACCGAGCTTTTCCTGTAACAGTCGAACAAGCTTTCCTTTCGAGAACTGATTTTATTTTTACCCTTAGCCCTCCACGGTATTCAGTACCTTCGGAGTGGTGTCGGCTGTAGTTATCCTTGGCCATAACATGCTGAGTCTCCAGCTGATTAATCAGAACCTGGTTCTCCTGCAAAACCAGAATGGCCTGCTGCTGTAGCTGATGACTGGAGGGATAGACAGAGAAAGAGACAGATAAAAAAACAGAATTCGCTTGTTCTGAATTTCAAGCACCCCACCATCACGGTTCTCAGTCAGCATTTCCTCGCAGCTTAGGAGCTGCAGTCAGTACTTATCTTGATATCCACACATTACAGCATGCTACACATCAGCATTCAGCTCTCACCAGCCGCGTCCATTCACATTCACTCTTTTCATCTTGTCATTTTAGATAGGCATGTGCAAAACATATTCCATTCAACGTTGAATGCACAAAAAAAAACAAAACAAACTCAAAATCAAAACAGCAACATCATATCAAAAGCAAAAGAAATCATGGGAAAAAAGGATCTGTGTTTACAATCGAACTTTCAGGCAAGACAGCACTGGCTGCTTTTCTCATTTTCAAGTAAGTAAACAAAGTTTGACAAGACAAGGAGGAGGGGGATTTGCCAAAATAACGGCAAAATAAAACAAGGTTTTATGTTTTGGATATTGGTTGTCAGTAACATAACGTGTATGTGGATAGTATTTATTGGATTAAACATGCAAAACCGTCGATATGGCCCTACAGAGTCAATCAAATTGCTGAGGTTTACCAAAGGTCTACCTTAACTTGAAGTGATAAGATTTTCTTAATCATGAATATTGGGTAGCATTGCTAGTTGCTCCGTGTAAGAGCATATGTATGCAAATATCATAAATATACAGTAACTAATATACAGTCATAATATACAGTAACTATACTGTAGCTACAATATCACAATATAACTGACAATAAGATAAAATGTCCCAGACTGCTAAATGAGTACACTGCCTTAGCATTTACAGTTATCTGACACATAAAAAAGTAAAAGAGTAGTTAAGGTCCTAGATCAGCAACATTACAAGCCGATCTAGTCCTGCAGAGTAGAAATAAAGTGAAAGAAGTGAGGTAAGAAATATGAGCACAGAAGAAAAAGTATACTTTTACAAAAATTGTGTAATTCTTCCACATTTCGTAACCTTTAGAAACAGACCCAGAGACAGGAAAGCTGCAGACCAGAATAAAAGACGTGTTTAATTTTCACTATATCAGGAGAATAAGAGGGAGGCAGTGCTCATCCACAACACACACATACACACAGACACATGCACACACACAATACACTTCTTCTCACCTGTCCTTCTGGCTGACCACCCCGGTTTTTGCAATTTCATCATGGAGTCTCTCATTTTCCTTGATCACCTCCTCCACACAAACACGTAACCTCTTCACCTCCTCCTTCAGAAAGCAGACAGTGATTACAGAAGACACTGATCTCAAGTGCATTTTGAAAACATTTATTCTACTGCACCATTCAGCAAAGAATCATGGATTCCCATGGCAAGATACAACCCTGACCGAAACTCAGGCTAGGCACACTGATGGTGCTAACTCTATTTCTGCTACCGACGGAGCCATGTCACCACTGCCTGTAAGGTGGAACCTGTCTGCAAGAGTCTCATCACTAGTGACTCAATTGTGCAGCATGTGAAGGTCGAGCTGAGGGAAACTATCTGAATGCTTCCCTGTGGCCTGTTTGTCTGACATACCGTATATACTCGAATATAAACCAATCTCATGTATAAGCTGACCTTCTGATTTTGACCTGAAAATTTAGATTTTTAAAGAAACCCATATATTAGCCTGATGTTGTTCCATCAATTTATTTGTTTAGCAAATTACCTGTTTTTCTGGGTATTGTCATAGTTTTCCTGTGATTTTCTGAAAATAATCCATGCACCGGTAAACATGATATTTATTTCAGCAGCTGATCACTGTAACTGACCAATCACAACAGAGCTTACTGGCCACCACAAAATGTGCTGGATAAGATGTTTAGTCAGGAAATATCTCATTCTAAGGTATGATTTAAACTATTTTCATGGGTAGTGGTAATGGGTAGTATTTCCACTCCTGGAAATTTCCTTCTCTGGGATCATATTTGAATTTCTCGTGTATAAGCTGACCCCCGATTTGCTTTGTGAAATTTGGTAATAAAAACTCGGCTTATACATGAGTATATCTTGTAAGCAGAAGATCACATTGTGTTAATGTTTGCATAAAAGCACTACAGAAATAAAGATTAATTTGACTTAACTGCTTAAGAAATAGTGGACAAATATTACGCAATGACAAACACCAGTGTACTTTTATATATCATCCTCTAATAATTACTGCATATTATATAGAATATGAGAAGCTACTGCTTGCAATACTCTGGAAATTACATTATATTAAAAAACAGCTCACATCAATGTACTGCCACCTTGAATAATGTAATCTGTCACGCTCACAAACATGTATTACTTTTGTTCATACACGTGCTGCATATATCATGACTGCACATTCAATTCTAACTAGCTATTAGCTGCTTACTGCATTTATCTATCAACAAGACTCATGTGACATTCTCCTATGGAGTAAACCAAATCCAGAGATGACTGAGGGAATAATAAGTAGAAATTCCCAAACACACACACACACACACAAAATACCTCAACAGTCTGCAAAAGAGTATCCTTCTCATTCATCCGGTCTTCATAGGCAAGCAGCAGAGGGGATAAATATTTCATGTCCAGCTAAAAAAAAAAAAAAAAAAAAGGACAAAGAGCATTGAACAAAACAGGTGAACAAAGACAGGTGCAAAGGGGATTTATTTTCTTGATCTATTCAGCAGTGTTTCAGTCACTGTGGACAGCTAGTGAATAGCATGGCTTATGGATTTGGTCAGTTGACAGCATACTTTTGTCTGTGCAAATCTTTAGTCAACCTGGTCCTGAGTATCAGGCCAAGTTAACATCTCTTTGAAGACGACTGTACATGATGACCGTATGATTTCTCATATCAAAGTAATGTCATAAAAAAGAGAGATGAAGAAGACCAGCCAAATTAAACTACTGGTCAGCCACATTATACTACTGATTAAGCAGTTTAATTTATTAACTTTAGTATTAAATAACCATGTAGCTTTTCAAAAATTTATGGGCCATATTTAGCTAATATCCAGCTATTTGTAAGTACTGACCAGCCAGGGAGGAGGAGAGCCCGTCACTGGCAGACCACTGATTCTGGAGCTCTGAAAGAGACAGAATGAGAAAGAGAGAGAAAACGTTTTGAGCCAATATGCACTGTCTGTATAAATCATGTTGTCTTAATTAACCAAACAGGAAAACAGTCAAAATAAGTAGAACTTATACAATATGACTGGACTTATAAAAGTCTCCCCTGAAGACAATTCACATCGTCCCTCTTCTAGCTTATAGTTCACACATTTTCTACTAAAAAGAACAATACAATGTTTTATAGAATAGGAGTTTATGTGAGTTCATATTTTATGTTTAATGCGACTTATCTCTTATAACTGCATTACTACACTGTCACTCCCTACTCTTTCTCTTTCTTTCACCAACTGCACTTCAGCCGACAGTAATGAGATTCAGCAGAGAAAGCCAGCTACAGAGGAAGCAAACAGGCAGTGATGAGAGCAAAAGATCCTGGTGTGAAGACACCACATGAGGTAGTCATGATTAAAAACACAAGTCTGCTCTTCTTCTGGGATCTGAAACACCAGAAGACAGACAGCCACAAGCAGGAATGAGATGGTCGTTAGGCCAACAAAAAAGGTGGATGTACAGATAGAGAAAAACTTTCTTTCACCTCACTAGGCTCTGGATCAAATAAGGACTTCCATCTTAAAGACTTGGTAAGGAACAAAGGCTTTCTTAGTTTTAATGATGTGAACGTATAGTGATGTGGTACTGTATGGGGTTAATTAAATCAGATTGGCAGGAAAGCTGATGACTAGGTTACTGTACTGAACTAATCAAACTAATACATCTCTTGTTTGTGACCAGAGCACAGTACAAAACGCATAACAATTTTCCTTTAATTCTGGTATCTTGGCATCAAACGAGAGAGACTAACTCATAACTAAAACGTTCCTGATGTGAGTACAACCTGGCTGGTATTACATCTACATGAGTCTTCTGCCAAAATTCTCTTACATACTAAGCCTACTATTCCGGGAATACTACCACCTGAACACAGTGTATTCAGAAACAATGGCATTATGGTCTCAAAATGATGACATATCCAAACACTGTTAACAACCTTGCGGAGAACTGTGCAAAAAGTTAAAATAGAGAAATATGACTTAAATTGTTCCCTAAAGAGTGTGAACTGTGGAAAATGTCCCTCTGAGTATTTCCATTCTGAGTAGTCCAGGCTATTTGGGATGTTCTAATTATGGAATAGAATCAATTATTAATTCAAATAATGATAGTTTCCTCATTATAGCTACAGAGCATGGACACTGGGAACATCGGCGCTGGGTTTTTTTTGGGGAGGGCTCAAATGCTTTTTAAGATACATCTGTTTCGCTCTTCTATAGTTATAAAAATTCCCATCTAGCAGTTACCCAGTATAACCACAGTCATTTACCATTGTCCACTCAACACCTTAGAAGATTAAGGGTTACTAGACAATGATTAATAAGGTAGGAGTGTTTTTTGCATCCATGCTCACATTTTTTTTTCTGCCAGTCTGAAGCATCAAGCCACAATCCTTTGGTCACAAGCCACTATGTCTGAAGAATATGCAGACATGTCATGACAACAGCAATGATAGTTTCTTTATCCTGTGAGGAAAGTCTCAGAAATCTTTTTACAACCAAACGCTCTAGGAATCTAGAAAAGGTAAAATGAACAGATAAGGCAGTTTATTTTGGTTTCGACCCTGAATGTAGACTGCTGGCTGCTTGCATCAGAAAAACCAGACAGCTGTAAGTAGGTTCTTATAAGAGCAATTAACGTGAAAATTGTACTAGCTGTCTATCCTTCAACTCGACTGAACCCTCTGGTGGATTACTAATATGAGTATGTGTCTCAGATGGAAATTAAAACTTACTTGCTCATTGAATATCATAATATAACAGCAACAAAGTGCTCTATAGATTCCAGAGATATATGGTAACTGTAAATATCACCAATTTAAGTTCTAAAATAATAATAATGCAGTTGCTCTTGACTGATTCTTAATGTATAATGTGAGTATTGTGAAGTAAAAAATGATTTAAGACGTTTTATGGCTTATTCAGGAATAAAAAGGGCAATGTCCACATCAACTTGTCATCTAGCATTCTGTCATACCTCCTGTTTGGACAATGGTCTGAACTTGGCTTGGTAGTAGCTCAGCTCCACATTTAGACGATGAACCGTCAGTTTTAAGGCGTCATTTTCATCCACCAGCTCCTGGGCTTGTCGTCTCAAAGTTTGCAACTCTGCCTGGCTGCCTGTTAGAACATCACACCAAGTCCATTACTGAAACAAATATGCATTTTAAGACATTAACTGATGCCAGAAGGATTTGCAGTTGACTAGAATACACCACAATAATTCATAAAGCATTAAAATAAAAACAGGAAGTGTCTAAGTCAAGTACTTGGTGACCTTATAATAATATGCCATATTAATAATAAAAATACATGTAATACCATTTTTTTTTTTTTTTTTTNATTTTTTTTTTTTTTTTTTGCCATTAGTTAAACATTATTGTTTCAAGTGGAAGGAACAGATGACTGATGAAACAGAAATTAATAACGACTAAGACATCATTCCACTGTCACCCTTCTTTGTTCTCTTCCTGCCTTTTTTAACCTTTCCTTCTTTTCCCTTAGTTTCTCCTTTCACTCTGCCCATCATCTTCCTCCCTCCTGCCTCACTTTCTTCTCTCTGACTATAACTCCTTCCATCAGTTTCTCCCTCACAGCACCTGCAGAGGGGCTCCTATTTGAGGAGGCTTGGCTATGGCTGAACTCCTGCTCCAGTCGCTGCAGTCTCTCCTCAAGAAGTCTGTGTTCCTCCGCCCTCGCGTTTCTCTCCAGTAGAGCTCGCACACTCGTCTTCACTTCCCCCTGCACATTGTTGGTGGGTTGGCTGTAGTGGCTGCTGTTTGGTTTGCCTGGTTGGTCGACTAAATGGGAAGAGTTAAAACATTGTAAAANAAAAAAAAAAAAAAAAAATGGCATAAAAAAAAATTAGGTAACCCAAATACAGACACACAATAAATTATGGAAATACTCTTAAAAAGACTGTGTAATTGAGATGGTCCTTGCAACATATTCTGCATCTTCATAAAGGGGGAGACTTGAAGTAATGTGTTTCTTGCTTGTACCTCAAATAAGGGAAAGTAATTTGGTAGTATAAAGAATCAAAATACACCACTAAATATGGGTAAATATGGACCTAAATATCTGTTTTGATTTGGTAAGTAACCTACCCACCCCAAGATCAGGCGTGGGGTTAGGCATCATAACAAAACACAGACACACACAGAAACCCAAAGTCACACAAATCCAAAGGAAGAGGGAAAGAAAAACATAAAAAAAAAAAAAAAANAAAAAAAAAAAAAAAAAGCAATGGTATGTACAGTCGACAGTTTATGTGGAGTTACAGTCTGTATGAACCTGATGTTCTGATGTTCCCCTAAAATTTCTCCTTACTACTGCATATGCCACGGTATGTGATGAACTACATATATTAAGTAAAACATTTAAACAAAATGCCATCATCATCATCATTTTATAAACATTTTAACTGAATTCAGCACGATGCATCCCATTTCCTGAAAAATGCATTTGGTTCAGTGGGGTTAAAAAACGTTAAGCGAGAGAGACGCTTTAAATAGACAGCAGCAATGACAGTATGTTTGAAAATTGATGGCATTTGCTTGTAATTCCTAGTTCTCTATTCAGGATTTAATTACTTGTTAAGGTTTCAAAAGAATCATTTCAGCCTGTGAAGTTACAGACACAGTAGCTGGTGAGACAGGTATGGTATATGGGGATGTTGGTGAGAGCTGCAAAGGGGCTGCGGCTTTCTGTGTAGCTAAATAAACGTGAGGAGGAGGAGGAGAGAAGGCAACGGTGCCGGTTTCAATATACAGAGAGAAACTACACAAATAACAAAGTTATTAAAAAAATAATTGGCAGAAGAATAAAAGAGAAAAAAATAAGAGCACAAACAACGGGTTATACGAGGAACTACATCTACTATACATGACACATCTTCTTTCAGACTCCCGGAGCTCTTCCTAATGGAGGCTTTCTTCTTAGAGGAATGACGGCTGGCTTCAGGAGACTGGATACTAGTTTTCTCTGTGAAATCTGGGACAGGAGAAATATCAGGTACAAGCTTGACAAGGGGAAAAAAAAAATGTTGCTGCAGGAGTATAAGTTCCTGCTGGATTTATTTAATAACCCCATTTAACAATAAACTGCACACTGTTTTTGCATTCTTTCCAGTAATTGATCACACCATTAGCTGCTAATGTTGCTTTGTGATTTCTCTGCCAACACAAGGCTGCACTCATTATCCAAAGCTAATGGTACAAGGGAAAAATAAAGCACAGTATTCTCCATGGACTGAATTTGCTCCTTTGTAAAAACACCATCACCCTGTACCATGCACACTTTAATAGGATTGTTTTAGAGACACATTCATTTTGGCCCCTCAAAGGACAGCAGCTAGTAATGAAGCTTTCCATTAACCCAAATAAAGCAAGGCTTTGGCTTAAAGAGTCCAGAAGAATTTTTTTGAGAAAAGTTTTAAAAGCTTGAACTAAAATATATCATTGCTAACTTTGTAAATCAAGTTAAAAACATAATTTTAAGTTAAAAAAAAAAAAAAAACACTCATTCTTGAACACTCATAAAAGGTAATCACTTATTAAATGTCACTTTATCTGCTCTGTCGGGGTACGACGGCATATTAGGGCTATATAATATGAAAAAACAAAGGGGGGCATTATTATGAGTTTTTAAACTGGCAAATTTGCGAGTTTTAAAGCTTGAAAATTTGCCAGTTTTAAAAGTCCATACATTGATCATATGCTTATGATAATTTGATGATTTTGCACGAAAAACACAAGTATTTCTTTACTGCTAAAACCAATGGAAAAGTATAATTTAATAAGGTCATCCACTGAAGGCATAGTCACAATGTGAGGCAGTTCCAAGTTTCCCTTATTATTTTTCTGAGTTTAAAAACTAGCAAATTTGCCAGTTTTTGAACTCAGAAAAATAATAAGGGGGAAATGGAACCGCTTCACATCGTGACTATGCCTGCAGTGGATGACCTTATTAAATTATACTTTTCCATTGGTTTTAGCAATAAAGAAATACTTGTGTTTTTTGTGCAAAATCATCAAATTATCATAAGCATACAGACTTTTAAAACTGGCAAATTTTTAAGTTTTAAAACTCAAAATAATGCCCCTCTCATTTCTTTTTTCTTTTTTCCCTTCTTATATGGCCGTAATACGCCATCATAGTTGGGGTGACCTGACTGACGGGGCCAAAAACAGAAACCAACACACATACAACAAACCAACATAAGGAGGTGCAGAGTTTTTACTTAGTGTATAACTCTTATGATAACACAACTGAAATCTTTATGTTGAAAATGATAGAACACAATAAACAACAGGACAACAAGAAATTAAAGTCAGAGAACTGTCTCAGTAACCTCACTTATACAGAGGTATATTGTTTGCAGTTAGCTAACAGGAGCTAGCATAACCCATGTCAGACGAAAGCAATAAAACCCATGAGTGGACTATATTGTGGATGGGGGCATTTTATGTCTTATGTCTTACAAATTTAACTTTTTTTTACTCTTGTTAGACAGAATGAGCCTTTCTTTATTTGAAAGTTTCTTAGTCCTGCTTTGCTATAGTATTCTTCCCAAGAAAGCCCATTGGAAATTTATGTACAGTAGATGTGAAATATTGAATGAGAAGTCACTACCTAGAGAAGGCAGGCTTCTTGGCATCTTGGTCAGCTGGACAGGACTGGTCTGGAATACAGACAGACAGACAGACAATGAGTAACTCATTTCAAGCAGATTTCAAAGGCCCATTGTCTGGATCCTCTTTGTGTAAGGCTCTTTCAGAGATCACTGCGTTTATGACCGTTTCTGAAATGTGGACAAAAAGATCTTGTCAGCCTCTTTATGGTGGACATCTGCAGAGAGACAGTATGTCTGAGTCACAGTGGTCAGTGTGAGGAACAGTCACAATCAGGAAAGAAAGAAAGAAAGAAAGAAAGAAAGAAAGAAAGAAATCAGGCTGATATGAATAATGTCAACAGCTTGGTAAACTATAGGATGTTTTCTACACTACTGACATTTGTAAAGACTGAACAGAAAGCTGTGAATGTTCTGTCTCTTTTATGATCTGGTAGATTTATACTGGTTTAACTTGATGTTTCCTGCTGTTTCCGTTTATGTTATATTAGATTATTATTTTAAATATTAAATAGGGCCTCTAGACTGAATTACAAGTTTAACTGGCACACACTAATGATTAGCCATCATATTTTCACAAATGTTTTGAAGACTGATGTTCAGCATTAGATACACTTGAAGATGTGGAAGGGGCAGCTCCATCAAGAAATCGATCCATTTTGCGAAGGCATGCTGCAGGAAGTCTATACACAGATGAAAAGGTTCGTCAGCCTGCGTGTGCCTCTTGTGAAGTTCAAAGTTCAGGGTTCATATAACATACTTAAAGCAACTCATTTTTGTCACTTTTTTTTTGTTTTCTAATGTAAATTACACTTTAAAAAAAATAAAGTTTTCTTTACAATAAATAAATATAAATCTCAATCAGTTCTATTGTGAAATTAACATTACATCTATTTATATCTATCTATTTTTAGCAGTTTTCTCGTGACCCCAAAGTGGGGAAAGAATGCAATACATTCCAACAGCCCCCCAATAAATCCTTCCATAGATTAAACTCATATGCAACCCATTGCAGCAGTACAAAGGCACTATGGTTAACTTTGCTGGGATACATTGCTTTGAGCATTAAACACAAAAGACTCTAGGGAAATGGTTAATAGCATAGCATACTGGGAACAAATCTCACAAAAACGATTGAGGAGCAATTACAGGCCGAAGAATTAACTCGACTTTAAGTAGGTAAAACTGGAAAGTAAAACTAAATGTGGAATCTAGTTACTCCAGATCGGACAAAGATAGTTTGAGTGTATGAGAGCATTGACAAAACTACTAGTAAGGTAATGTAAGCAATGACCAAACTAAAGGACCATACCATCCATTTTGCAATTTGAGTCTAATATATTCTAATTTTCATACATGTAATATTACTGACAATCATTTCCCAAAGCATACTACTGGAATGGTGTATTAAAAATGTTTTTCCTTCCTTCCAGACCTCCATTGGTTTCAGTTCATTCTGGTATGCTATTAAAATCAACTTGTTGATACTTTTAACATTCTTGGGATAGGTAATCCATCATCACCAACAAGACGTGTATTCAGGATTTTTCTGAAGTTACATAATTTTAGCATTTAAGTGCAATAAAAAGTGCAGAGTGAATGTATGCCTCCACTGGGNTGAAGTTACATAATTTTAGCATTTAAGTGCAATAAAAAGTGCAGAGTGAATGTATGCCTCCACTGGGAAATACAGTCCCAAAAGAAGACCTGTGTTTATGGAAAAATTTAAACAACCATGACTTCGTAAGGCTGTGTAACTATTAGCAGGAGAAACATGGATTTTTAAGGTGGGTGTATCACTTGAATATTTGAGTTTGAAAGATTAAGAGATTTAGCAAAATATCAGGAAAGCTGAAATATGGTTTTATCCTTTGGGAAATGATTGTCAGTAACATTTTGTGTATAAAAATTGAATGTATTAGGCTTAAACATGCAAAATGGATGGTATGGTCCTTTAAATCACAATTACAAATGCAGCTACACAAGTGAGTCATAGCAAGTAAAATACTATTTAGGATTGTGTGCCAGCTTTAGCAGAGGTCTGAGAATCTCCAGACTGCTGAGGTTGTAACTGCCTGAACTGATGGAGCATCAGCTGCAAATACAGCAAAATCATGCAGCTTAGAAAAGTGGAAGAAGTCTAGTCAATCATGATGACGTGCCAAACACACAAAGCAAAGGACACTTACCAGGACATACCTGGAGCGCATTATAAACTGTGACCTCAAAAATTATCACTGAGCTGAAGCAAAAAAAACATAGACAATCTCAATATAAATCAAAAAAAAAAAAAAAAAANAAAAAAAAAAAAAAAAAAATTTCTTCTTTACAGTAGAAGCATCATTACATATCCAGTCAATTTATTCTGAGCACAGCAATGACTACAGAGAGCCTCCCAGTGGATCAGGATGGAATTGCAATTGAATTCCATCCTGAGCCAAAAGAAAAAAAAACAAAAAAAAAACAGTTTCTTTCAAATCCAAAGCAGCTATGAAAATCTTGGCAGGAAACAGTGGAGACAGACTCATGACACTGCCTCAACACATCTGCATTTTCACAGCTGGCAGCTGCCGAGTACAGCCCTAGTCTGCTGCTGCTGGCCAATGAACAGTACCAATAGGTTGAGTGACTTGCTCAAAGGGTTTTAGGCAGCAGCTGCTTCACAAGGAGTGTTTCTCATCAACGGCAAGGTTACTCTGTGATCATCGTGTAGAATCTCACCTTAGGTTTTATTGGCAGGGCATAGACTTCATCTGTGACTGAAAGATTCTCCTGTCTGTCCAGAGTTTGGTAGACATTCTCTTCCCTGTCCTCCTCTTCGTCACCCTCCTCCACCTCCTCCTCTTCTAACTCCTCCTCAGAGTGGTCACTGGTGGGCAGATGCGGCTGGTTATCANACCTCCTCCTCTTCTAACTCCTCCTCAGAGTGGTCACTGGTGGGCAGATGCGGCTGGTTATCAAAATCTCCTGCCCATCTTTCTCTAATCAGGGAAAGTAAGGATGAAAAACAGCAGAGGAAAGCTGTAAGCCAGTAGAATACTACTTGATTTTATTCTTTACTTTTATTCTTTTTATTTTTATTATTTATTTTATTGATTTCATTCTTTTCTGTTTTGAGTTGATGTACTTATTTATAAAGTTAGCTTCTTCAGTCATTCTAAAGTATTTAACAGACAATTTAGACAATTATAGCACATTTTTCTCATCATATGGAAAGTTTTTTTTTATTTCTGTGAAACTAAAAGATCAGATGTGTTGTGAGATAAATATACTTTGCAGCACTAGGAGATTCGTGAAAACAGATTGAGATCAGCAGGAAACCAGGGCCCGCGTTAATCAAGCATCCTTGAATCACTCCAGGAACTGCACTGCAATTTTGACTTCCTGGACTACAAACAGCCCTTCCTCAGGACATGCAAAGGAGTTATAAGCTTCCTGCGCCCTCTTTCAGCATGGTGTAAAATTTCTCCTTTGAGAATGACATCAAGGTTTTACGACATTCACGGAATGACCACACATATTTTTACTGAACTGATACTTAAAAGTTCACTTCAATGTGTTTCAGTCTACACTTGGAGCAATAACATGATGCTTCTTATTCACGATACTGATACATCCATAAAATATATGTAAAATCTTTATGTTCACATTTGGGGGAAGTAAAATATTGATTCTATTCCATGTTATTAAAAGTGTAAATTACAAAAAGAAATATTTTTCAGAAGGGTGGGCACTGTTTCATTTTGTAGATGCAGCAGCTACAACAAAAAGTTTTTAAGTTATATATTTGAAGATATTTGTAGTTTTAAAAAGTTATACATTTTGTACCTCTTCATCCTGGGCACATGTTGTCACATCATTTGCCCTGTTATAAACCCTAATAGGTTTAAACAGCCCTTCAGCTGTCATAGATCCTGATGGAGTTGGGATTATTTTCCTTACTTTTACTTTTATTAGGATTACTTTTAGTTTAAGCAACAGTAAATCATGTGTTTACTTCTCTTCCTTAAACAGGAACAAATGTGGGAATTGTGAGAATTATGGGTCATTTAGGTAAATATTCTACTCTGACACTTGATAAACACAGGCCCGGGTGAGTTTCTCACTTGGAATTAAATCTCATAGGTGACATTTGTTCATGAAAAATAGGAGTTTTAAAAAAATCATTTCCCAGAAGCTGTTTACCGAGTGTAAAGTGCTGTGCTGACAATAGGTTCAGATGTGAAGGACTCTGACTGGATGCTCTCAGAGAAAGACCTCGGCCTAGCAGAGGGGATGGCCCACGTCTTTCCAGTGAGCGAAGACGTCAAGATGGCTGCTGCTAAGGCTGATCTGTAAATGGAAAGATGCAACTCACGAGAAGAGACAGATGCTGCTACTAACGTACGTGAAAGGTATAAATGCTGTTTATATCCTCAGTTTTTTTAAGTTGAGGTGTGTTACCTTGGTCCACTTGATATGTGTCATATTGCGTTAAAAGGGAAATTTACAATGCCAATAAAAACACTGAAGAAATTAAAATAAAAAATACAAAGAAAACTTCACCACCATGTAATTCCAGAGTATGAAAGGTAGTACTACTGCATTTCTACCACACGCCACTGATGAGCTGTTGTGTTGCCGGGGAACAACACACAGGATGGTGACACACCTAAGAACATTTGTGGGCAATGTAGGACAACACTGGAGCAATCTGAGCTCAAGGATCCAAGCTGAGTAAGATTTACTGAGGTTAACTGTTGACAATATTACCCATCATTGCCCAATAAGTTACCTTGGTAATCACTGCACTGTGGAAGACACAGAGGAAAAGAAACTGAGCTTCCTCTACATTCATTGAGCAATGCTACACAATCCCTGCAAGGTGAGCACAGCAGAGGCAGATGTGGATTTAAAACCCCTAAGTTCTAGAGAAAATGCTGCAAAAGAAGAGAACATTGGAGGTTATGTGACAGAGGGAGAACATGAGGTACCTGGGTCTCTCTGGTGAGGGGTCTGGGCTACAAGGGGGTGGGGTACGAGGTACAGCAGGCTTGGGGGCTATGGAGGCAGCTGGGATCAAGCCATGAACTATATGGCTCTCGACAACACAAACACACAACGATAAGGGAATCAGTTAGCATCACATAAAACTATTAAATACATGTAACAGGTTTAGGGAGTTTTACTGTAAGTTACTAAATGAGATAACTGTCAAAGCCAAAATGTCTCTTTTGAGGAACAAACACAGAGAAGATGGAGGGAATGTAAACAGCATTATCTAAGAATCACAGCAAACTTCATCACAGACAACAAATTAGCTATCAAACACAGAACTGTACAAACAGTACTCTGCATTTTTTTTTTTTAATTGGAAACAACTTGATTACTATGGAACCCCTAAAAGGACATGAGAAAAAAAATTGCTAGTATCTTATGCGCACCATATAGTATCTCGTGCGCACGAGATGTTTTTCTTTTTCTCATCAGTAGAATGACTCATTCTACAAAAAAGTAACAGACAGGAAAAGGTGGAGAATAAGTCAGTTTTATGCTAACTAGACACAAAGTAGTTAACCGGTGTATGTTTAGTTAGGGAAATGTGTAGAGTAAATTCGTATTTTCTTCTGAAAATATCGCTAACTAGCTCTCTAAACGTTGTTTCAAGGGTTAGCCTACAAATCCTATAACAGCTACAAATGACGAATCATTAATACCATCAGAAGGAACGCATTCAGGTGGAGTTCTGTTATTAAAAAAAAAAAAAGACGTGAAACTTACAAACTCTTTGTCTTTCTTCCTCTTGCGGCCTAATCTAAGCATAGTGACAAATAAGTTTTTGCTGCTCGAGTCCTTGCCTAAATTATTCCTCTAGTTTCGCTAACGGCAGTTCGCGCAGGTTACCAAACGTTCTGTCATCTAAAGGTACGAGTCAAAGTTTCTTTACAATCTGTAGTTTTTTTTAATTATTATCATTCCCTAAAAAGATTTGAAAATAATCGCTATCGCCATTATGTTCAACAGCCTATGGTCAACGGCTGTAGGCTGTCTCCTCGTATCTAGACGCTTCTCCATAGGAATACACGTCGCAATGAAAGCAGCGCTGATTGGCTGAAAGTGAAAGAAGTAGCCAATCACAGATTTCGTTAAATTTTCTTAGCAACGCTATTTGTACCGCCCACATAGTCTCAGCCACGAGGGGGCGGTGTCGCTCCATTTCTTTCTTCAAAATTATTATCTTTAATTTTTTAAAAAAAATATTTTTTATTCTTTCTCTCTCTCTCTCTCTCTCTCTCTCTCTCTCTCTCTCTCACACACACACACATCATCCCTCTAACTCATTCCTGGAATCCATTATAACTATGATTTCATATTGACTGCATCTTCCTGGTTCCTCTTATTGGATCATGTCTTAATTGCTGTTTTATAGCTCCTATTGCTCACCTGGCCATTTGAGGATAGCTAATCTCTCTTTGAATAGCCTCTGTGACCATTTTTTCCTTGTATGATAATATGATAAGGTTTTTAGGGAGTTCTTCCTTGTCTTCTTAGACAGCTTGGGCTGGGTCAGGAACTGATGATGTGAGGGCCTGTAAAGCTCTTTGAGACATTTTATGTGATATTGAGCTATACAAATAAACTTGTCTTGACACTCACACACACACACACACACACACACACACACACACACCCGCACAGCACAGATTGCTACTTTTCCGATATGTGCTGTTTAGGCAGTAAAACTTGCAAATATCTTCATATTTTTCTAAGCTTATTAATATAATAGAGTTTTGAAGTATGGACAGACTAAAATTTCTGCTAAGCACTTATAACAAACAGCATTGTCATAATACATGAATCCCTGTTTGGCTGAAACAGCAGAAAATTACAGTGCAACTTCTGTAAAGTTTTAGTGTTTCTGTTGCAAATGGTGGAAGCAGCAGCTAACTCTCCTGTAAAATATCATTCCAGAAACATTGAATCCAACCTGCCTTTTCTCACTGGAGGAAGCAAAATGTCTACAACTAGATGTTCCTGGTTTACAGATAGACTCCAGCGACTGTAAGGTCTCTCATATCTTAGGCATATAGCTGTTTGCTTATTCGCAGGAGCTTAAAATGAGCTCATGTGCGTATGGAATTTCTGGAATGCATGAAATAGACTTTTGAGAGGTATCCTTTCTTCCTAGAGGGAATATCACTGAACACCAAAGTGTATCTTGTACTAACCTAAAGACTAAAGTAGACTTAGTGTTCACCTGATGCAACTTCTCAAGCTGATAAGCCCTGTATGGCCACACAGGTGTTTTCAAATATATGGTTGATGAAACCTATTTTATGATAAAGATGGGCGGAACTATGCTGGAAATTTGTAGAGGTCACCAAAATAAATAAATAAATTAATTAATTAATTAAATTAAAAATAAAAAAATCTGTTTAGGTGCATTTGAGCTACCTCGGCAGTCAGATTTTTCCGGACTACTTGTAAAAATGCGTTGGAACTTGAAGTCAGAGGTCCGAAGCTAACAGGCGAATACAGTATTTTTTCTTGCGTAACATTGAGATAAAAAGGTCAAAATATATCACCAAGTTAACTATCTACAGTGTATAACTGTTTTTCACTGATACATAAGTCGTGTAAATAATTTCAGAATATTACTTCTCTGCATGGTTTGAGGTCCAAAGTCAGAACTTCCTACTGGGAAAAATGATCTCAAACCGTTCCAGCCAAATGTAAACCAAAATCATGGCTGAACACCAATAAATACTGCAAGATTAAATAAACGTAGTAATAAATACTAAAGTAAAGTTAGATTACAGGACTGTTTTGTTGTGTTGTTTACAATGATATTAATCACAGTAAACATTTGTGCAGAGAAATAATATTCTGAAATTATTTACACTTATATATGAGTGCTAAACAGTTATTATATACTATAGATAGTTAACTTGGAGATATATTTTAAACCTTTTTATTTCAGCGTCATGTAAGAAAAAATACTTTATCTGCCTGTTAGCTGATCATTTCCATTCACAAAGCTCATTTCCACAGCACCACCATATTGAGTGATGTCATACTCTTGAAGTCAGGGTAGATCATTTTGGTCCGAATTTCCCAGTCAGAGCTCTGACTTCAAATGCTGTTCCAACGCATTTTACCACGTAGGAGGTCAAAAAATCTGACTTCCGAGGTAGCTCAAACGCAGCATTAGTCAATCAAGCAATCCAAAATGCCAGAATAATTGAGATTACCTGTTTAGGTGTTTCATGGATGTGTAGGGAGAGATCAGATTTGTATGTGCACTCATTGGAAGTCAAGCAAAAATGATTAAAAATGAGACTTTCACACTGGAAAGCAAATACTCTGATTTGTTGTTCCATTCAAAAGGAACAGAGGATTGCTGACATCAGAGGAGTCAGAGGCTCGATGGCCTGATGGTGAATGAGGTCAGAGTCCAACATGAGCTTGGGAGAAAAGAACATTTCACCTTCAGAGGGTTAATATTTGACTAATTCAAAGCTGTGACGTTCAGCTATCAGCTCTGAATCAGCTAAAATTCTTACCAAATGGGACAACACATACATACAGACACTATAAATAGCCTGATGGGTAAAATTTAATCTCATGGTATTTCCTCTTATGGTTCCATGATGGTGGATTAGGACGTCATGTGAGCTCAGGTCAGACTCGGTTAAGAACAAACATGTGGACTTGGTGTGTGTTGACTCACTGAGGGCCTTAGTCAACCTTCATTCCAGTCATTCCTAAACTGCTAGTGCCTCCAACAATTCAACTACACAGAACCAAACATATAAAAAAAATTCTCGGAATTTGTTTATCCCCTCTTTTATTGAGATTTTGTTTACATACATGACATAATGAAAGTTACCAACAAGACACTGACACCACAGTTACTATGCAGCACAAAAGACAGAAAAAAACATTCAATTCAATAGAACAGGTGCCTCACCCTCTGCATTTAGATAAAGTCTTCAACTTGGTCTGGAATATGCTTTATTAGACAAATCAGCTACATTCTTGTTAACTTTCCCTTCATTATTAAGCATAAATGGCACTTAAGACAACATATTAAGTGTAAATATTGTTAAATCTTTTCAGTGTTACTGTTTTTAAGAAAAAAGATTTGTACTTGCTCATTATAAAGGAAACATTTTACATTTTTACTAAATAGTCCATTAATCCACTTAAAAACATTTACATTTTAAAACATCTTTCCAGAGACAAAATGTACCATAAGTTCACCAAAGGGTTAAGCAAGCCGAGCAAAATACATTCCTACAACCAAAGAAATCCAACGTGCAAAAAAATCACAACTTTATTCACAATCTGCTTCTTGAAACCTAAAACTTACAAGTACATTTATATATATATTTATATTATGTGTCTTTTTTAATAACATAAATAATTTGATTATCAAATATGTATAAGAATCTACGCTGTAGACAAAGAGATAGACCAACACTGCAAAGTGTCAGTAAAATGTCGGCTTTTAGGAGTAACACAGCGCTGGTCAAAAGTATTGCACCCCCCTGTATTTTAGTGTTAACTTTTCTTTCTGAGTTAAAGTACCACTCCAAACACAACATGTATGTTTTACTGTGTTAGAGTAAGTACAACTGAAAAAAAGCCAACAGTTGTTAATAGTGTTAAGTAACACTTTTGACATATTAAGATTTGAAGAAGAATACCAATATTATTAATAGAGATCCAACAGGAAGTTAAAACATCTTCTTTGAAGTAGGGTCAGAGGTCAAATGGTTTTCATGTGTTTTCACTGACTTGTAGAAATATTGTAGTCATATTACTACTCTGAAATCCACATTTAAGTCTAAAGAATAGCTGAATATTCTGAACAAATACTCAACTACCTGTAAAACACCAATAAATGAATTTTGTTGTGTTTGGAGTGGTACTTTAGTAAAGTTTACACAGAAATACAGGGGGAGCAATACTTTTGTCCAGTGCTGTAGAGGCACGTAGTGGAAAAGTGAGTGTGGGCTTTGATCTAAGTCACTGTTAAGTGACCGGCAGGTGCTGTGAGCTGCAGGAATGTTAAGAGTCTGCCGCAGCCTTCCGTTTTTGAGACAAAGTAATCTTCAACTAGAACAAGATTCACATTAACAGACACACACAGCTCATACTCTTGTTACAAAGGGACAAACTGCGAGACAGCAGCACGGTTAAGAAGGGCCAGATGGTGGATCCTGGGACATCTGAGACACAGAAAACCTCTAATACTTCCATTTATGCTGTGTCCTAAGCATGGCACTCATCACAAGCAATATTCCTCAAAGGCTGTCTCACAAATACAAAAGTGACAATACATGACAAAGTTATATACACTATATGATATATATGATTTTTAGCAGCTTGCAGCGCATTGCATTCATCAACTCTCCCCAGACAAAAAACAAACACAAAACAAAACAATGCACAGTAAAAGTGTTTTCCCCCACGAGTGTTCATTACGCACGCATTTATATTTAGAAAGTTTTTATCGTCCAAACTCAGTACAACTCAACAACTGCAACAGCTACTGTGGCCAAAGCCTTCACATGCACAGTGGGAAGTAGGCATGTATTAATAAGTCAGAGAACATGGATACCAAAGGCTGTTATGTTATTTCTGCTGCCCAGTGCAGCTGTAGCAGCTCAGACTCTAACACCTGACTGTTTTCAGCTGTTTGTGTCAACAGAAATCAACCCTCTCTGATTCTGTTTCATCAGTCTGGTGCCCTCACTGTTTATCACATTAATCACCTGCAGAATCTGTCTGTCTGAGGATCATTAAAGAGAATCCTTCCTCCATCTTTTCACAAACTCTGTTCTTGTAATTATCAATTTCATAATTATCCCACTCCTACTCTGTGTAAACTCAAGCCTCCTGTTTGTCAAACAGCTCAGTTGCAGTAGGGCTGGGCGATATGACATAAAAATAAAATCTCAATTTTTTTCACGATGGCCGATTTGCGATTTTAAATTTTTTTTTTTTTTTNGGGGTTCTCTAAACTATTAAAAAAACAACCCTAATTCAAATGAGTATTTTCTTTATTAAAATAATAAATTGTCTGGCTTTCTAACCAAAACGTTTCAAAATAAAAGGTTTTAGCAGCGATGTCCAGCTTCCTGTCTGCTGCCTCTTGATGCTCTGACATGTTACAGTATTACATGTAACATGTTTGTTACAGTATCCCACCCACAGACCTGTTTGCTGCACACCGTGAAGCGTGCAGCAAACAGGTCTGTAACGTTTATAGGAGCTCCGCGCCGTGAAACGCAAAACCGAACAACTTCCAAATGATGAAGAGACGTTACCTTTTTAGAAACGAGCTCATCTTCAGTCTCAGTGTTTGTTGCATCTTGCTGCATGTCTGACCTGCTGAAAGCTTCGTGGGCGTGGCATCAGCGAACGTGACGGACCGTTGATTGGTAAGTTTGGAGACTGGTCGGACTCTCACGGACACGCCAAAGTATAAACAGGGCTTGTAGGTTTAACACGCACAAAACGGGAACGGGTTCGATTGACGGAGAGCGACCTACTGCCACATTTTCCCTGTTTAAAAAAAAAAAAATTTATATATATATATATATACATACATACGTGTATACATATATAAAAACTCGATTTTCCGATTCAGCCATTTTACACATCGTGCCAAAACGTAAACTCGAAATAATCGATTAAACCGATTTATCACCCAGTCCTAGTTGCAGTGTGGTTTCATATACAGAGGCTGTATTTTGTGGAATGTCCTGCCCCCAAATTTCATTGAATTGTCTCATCCTCAATTCATGAAAGCTGTAAGGGTTGTTGTCAGCCGTGTTACCTGCGTGGACTTTCGCTTTAAACTCTTTTTTCTGTGTTGCCTTTGGAGTCTGATATTTTGCTGGTATTACTCCAAGAAATTCCAACTGTTCTTTTATTGTTCTGTTTTGCTGTTTATTTTTATTTTTCTGCTTTTCCTTTTTCAAATCGTCTTATAATGTCAATATTGTCATGTATCTTCTGGAGAACTGTCTTGAGGGTTTTTTTTTTTGTTTTTTTTTTGCAGCTCTCCCTCACATTTTTGTTTTTATTTTTCTTTTCTGAAATTTCATTTTTTTTTTTTATTTATTTTTGATACGTGAAAACAAATAAACTAAACTAACTTAAGCCACACCACCATCACCACCACCACCATCAGCCTCTTGTATCAGGTAGAAACCAACAATGTGTCTGTTTGTACGATTCAGTTTTCAGCCTTCAATTCATGAAAGAGTTGCACACACCCTTCATTGCACACACACAGTTTTCAGCTCTGTGTGTGCATTGTTACGTGGTCGTATTTGGTTATATTTGTATGTACGGTTGTATTGGTGGCTTTCTCTTGCTCGTTTTGGTTGCTCTCTCTGTCTCTCTCTCCCCCCCCCCACNCCACTCTGGCCTGTAGAGGGCTATACCTGTGCGTCTGTGTACCTGTGTATGTGTCTGTGTGTGTGTGCAAGTAGCGTTCTTCCTGATTGGGTCATTTGGAAGGACGTCTCATCAGCGGATTGGTTGCTGAGGCCCGCGCTTGGATGATGTTTCATATGCGGGTTGGCTGGTGCAGAGCCCAGCTGACAGCTTCCTGTCGTGGGGTTTCCTCCTTCACGGCCGCACCCAACAGAACGCTCTCTGTGCTTGTGTCTGGTTTTGAGAGAGAGATGTAACGTAGCACTAGCTATTCAGCTACTTTGTATATATTCTGTGTATATAGTTCGATTGAAGTTCGGGTTTTCTGTGTACAAACTGTAACCTACATATACGTAGCAGTCCAGTAGGGGTGAGTAGGGTTTTCTTTTGTTATAAATGTTCTTTCTTTTCTCCTGTTTTGGTGATATGATCCAGGTCAGTCCTGTGTATTTTATTTTCATTATTATTTTTGTTAGGGAAGAATAGGGAGCTGTTAGTTGGTTTTGTTTGTTATTTTGGCTGTGCCCACCCTGAAGCAAAATAAATTCTGCTATCTGCTTGCGCTGAAATACTCTGTTATGGCCTTCCTTGGGAGCAGGTTTTGTGGGGGAACCTCGACCTTTATGTTGCACCCAGTTTCCCCTAGGCCGGGTCATAAAAATATATTGACTGGAATGATAACAGGTACGTTTTTCCCACTGTGCTGTAAACATACTGGAACGGTGCAGCATCATTTCCCAGGACGTCTGGTGTGCCGTCAAGTTCACGTTGCTTGGAGGGCACCCGTGTATGGATGCCCACCCACAGCATTTTGCCCAGCCATTTTGCAATGAAGCTGGTGGAAATGCCATCATTACATTGGTGACATGCAAGCTACATCACTACTGCTCAGTATTCCAGTGGAAAAACCAAATGACGCCGTACCGTAGCCAGGGTAGGACCAGTATGGCTACAGCACAGTACTGATACTGTGCTGTAGCCATAGCAGACTCGATATGCATACTGCTGGAACATAAAAATCTGCAGCTACCTCAGTAGAGGGCGCTGTCGTTGTTGTAGGAGCTGGAGCTGGGGAAAGTGGGGCAGGGTTTATTCCAGGGCAGGGTGCTAGAGTGGTCAGCGTTGGGAAGGCTGAGGGTGCTGGCGCTCTTCAGCTTGTTCTTCAGACCCCAGCTGAGGAAGGACGACTTTTTGGACACTTTGCGGAGTTTGGGGTTCTTGTCGTCATCATCATGGGCCAGACAGATCATGGAGTACGTCTTAGGCAGGTTTCCACAGAAAGTGGCACTCTTAGTAGTCTGGACAGAGAGAGGATGGCAGTGATGTTTAGTGGAATGAGGTGTGTGTGTGCTAACATTTGTTCAGACATAGGCACGTTCTCTGCTCAGGTTCTGTTTGCCAGCTAAGGTGGGGCCACACTACATGACTTTTCAGTCATAGCCGATTAATACAAGACACACTACACGACTAAATGGGAACAGATCCAGTCCGCTCAGCGCACCACACATAAAGACAGCCATCGTACCTAGCGATTACTGAGCCCACCCACAAATCCACAGGCATCCTGTAGGTAGCAGTCATGCACCACATAAGTTTGCCAACTGTATAAAACCCAAGTGAAGAAGAAGAAGAAGAAGAAGTGGCGGTGTTACTACGACAACAACAGCAACAAAGGATGGATGACAGCGAGCTCGCAACACTCGTACTCTGTTCAGTTATCGCATCCGAGTGTGGTGGAAAAACACGAAAAAGAAGAAGGTGGTGTCGTTCCTGGATGGAGAGGGGAGGTGGGCAGCATGGAATGTACGGGTTGCAGCGTGAGTTGGAGGTGAGCTGTCTCCGTTTATTCATACTAGTGCAGTGGCTGTTGAAAACATGCCTGTTCGGACCGGGCTGGACTTTATGGTGTGCGCCGCAGCCTGCTATACATGCCCATGGAACGGAGCATATGCTGCCACGCGGAGACTACTTTTTACCGGCACAGCTCAATTTGAGAACCGCTCATCCAAACAACTTCACACGAGACGCTGCACGTCCTTGGGTCCTGAGCAATAAACCTGCTGAATTTCAACTTCATACAGTGCCAGGTTCTNCGCTGCACGTCCTTGGGTCCTGAGCAATAAACCTGCTGAATTTCAACTTCATACAGTGCCAGGTTCTGGAGATGTTGGTGCCACAGAAGAACAGACGGACAGAGGTTTTACAAAGTGTGTGGGCTGCCGCTGGCTTGGCGGACCACCAGTTGGCCGCCAGCTGATTATTCTGAACATGTTTCATGTTATCAGAGCTGGGCCGACTGAGACCGATTAAACACCACATGAACCGATTAACGAGCATTACGATGCGCCTCAAATCAGTGCGACTCGGCCCGACTGCTTAATCAGGCGTATTAATCCTGTAGTGTGGCCCCACCTTTAGTTAGTATTTAAATTAATCTTTCATTAATGCTAACATACTTTAAATAAAGATCACTGTGCACACACACACACTAAGTGTGCACACCCTTTTCTTTTCTATATTGATTAATACTAACATACACATGTTAATAAACTGTACTGTACTTGTGTCTGATGAATTTAAGGTATTTTTTCTTGCTGTTTTGTTACTTGCTGTCAAAAGCCAGCCTCTTCTGATTTGGGTTTGCCAGCTTTCTCTCTGGACAAACAGCTGTGAGATCTCAGATCCTGGACAGAACTTTAAGAACTCAGACAGCTGGAATTCTGGAATTCTGGGCAAAATCCAAACAGCCTTTTCTCACGGGAAACTATATGAACTATTTACCTTGGCAAGACTCACTACCTTAAAGGAGAAAACCCGAAACTAACGATGCCCTGAAGTCATCTGATGCCAAGACCAGTTCTGCTGTCGCTATTTGTCAATCAGAGAAACCAGAAAGATGGGTTTCCTCTGTGCTGATAGGAGGGAAGGAGTTTATGGCGTACCATGGGAGGGTTGCTGTCCATCAGGGTGACCACGTGGATGTCAATCCCCTCTTCATCCACGTCTTTCAGCAGCCGCATTACTTCGCTCACGCCCAGCCATTTACAGTCCGTGTCACCCACAGCAACAATGAAATCGCCCTCTTTCAACCCGTCAGCCTGCAAAAGATGAGGAGGAGGAGGAGGAAGGACAGGGGTTACAGAGGAGAGCCAGTGAAACGTCCTGATATGGCAGCAGGCAGAGTAAATAATTTATAGCTGAAGGTTTGTTTGAGTGGCAACCAACCGAGGTTCACCTGCAACACCCTTTAGACAGGCTGGCTCACAGAGTAAACTCTGTGGTTTAGTCTCAGCAATCCCAAAACAAAGCTTTTTTCATACTGAGCAAAACACTTTCTTACTCTCTCACTCTCACAGAGAGAGAGAGAGAGAGAGAGAGAGAGCTACAGATCGTATCAAAGCACATAGTCCANACTCTCACAGAGAGAGAGAGAGAGAGAGAGAGAGAGCTACAGATCGTATCAAAGCACATAGTCCATGGCTGAGAGAAACCTGTCTACATCAGCTATTTTTGTCCGCTAACTTGATCCATATTAACCAGCATGTCAACACGACAGCCTCCCGCTGAATACATTATTGAAGTTATACAGTTTGACCTAGCGAGCCTTATGTAATACTAATCTGTGTCTTTGCACGGTCTGCAAGGGTCTAATAAGAGCCTGCTCTTTGTTCTAAATGAGCTGTCAAGACTAAAAGGATTGCAGGGAGCAAATACTCTCTGATTCTTAATTAAATTAGTAGCCAGAGAGACTGGGGGGNGGGGGGGGGGGGGCTCCATGCTTTCTTTGAAACAGATTCCTGTTTTGGTTTCAACAATGACTTTATTTGCCAATGGTTCACTGAGCAGATAAGACTGTGTATATTCTGAACAGATCTCATAACCAGTATGTAAGCACACTACAGATTTCACTCTGTTGGTTCTTCCAACGCAGACAAAGCCACTCTTCCCTGCTGGCTAATCCTGCTGCAGGTAACATGCTACAGCATTCAGTAAACTATTGCTGAGTTTCCATCCAGCTAAAGTCGTTTTTTTTAAATGACTTAATCAAAGCTGACTTAAGAAAAAAACAACTTAAGTTGTGTTTCTATGCGCTGTATTAAGCGTCTCTGTCGGAGGATGCTGAGGTATTATTATGCTGTATACACTCGCCACTTGTACTGAATACTGGGTGGTCGGGGAAACATTTGGTGTAAGCAAAACAACTTCATTGTTGTGTATATGCAGTGTGTGAAGCTATTGTACGGAAACTCATGAAAAGGTACATTAAGTTAGCCGATGAGGTGNATATGCAGTGTGTGAAGCTATTGTACGGAAACTCATGAAAAGGTACATTAAGTTAGCCGATGAGGTGGATGCTCAGCAGATAGCACATCGCCATGCGCTGCACTTCATCTTCCACAACTGCATGGTGCAATGATGACACACATTCTGGTTCTCCATCTCCAGTGGATGGTGTCAGACTTTATCAATAGCAAGAGGCCATCTATCATTCTACAGGCACTTGTTGACGAACACCTGCGCTTCCAAGGTGTGTGTGTGNCAAGAGGCCATCTATCATTCTACAGGCACTTGTTGACGAACACCTGCGCTTCCAAGGTGTGTGTGTGGGCTCACCTGGTAGCGCACATGATGCTGCGATGTTCAACGTGTCCTGCCTGTACAGGTACAGGCTGTGACTATTTCATTTCCTTTCTTACTTTTATATTTAAATGTTATAAAATTTAAATTTGAACTCAGTCTCAATTTAAAGGTGAATTTAAATGAACTAGTGCAGTGCTGCCTGTTCAAAACGTGCTTGTTCGGACCGGGCTGGATTTTATTGTGTGCACCGCAGCCTGCCATAAGTGCATGTGGAGCGGAGCATATGCTGCCACGTCCAGAGCGTATCCTACTTTTTACCAGCTCAATTCAAGAACCGCTCATCCAAACAACTTCACGTGACACTGCACGTCCTTGGATCTTGAGCAATAAACCTGCTGAATATCAGCTTCATACAGTGCCAGGTTCTAGAGATGTTGGTGCCACAGACAGACAAACTGTCTTTATAGATAGATAACCCATTCCCATCCACTTAAGTCATTTCTTCTTGAGTCAACTCGTCCGTTAAACCACTCTGCTTAACTTTTTAAACGACTTATGGACTTAAAACAACTTTGCAGTGCTTCCATCCACTTTTTTAAAGTCGTTTATAGCTAAGTCGTTTTAAAAAGTTGGATGGAAATGCAGTTTATGTTCCGCGTAACTCTAATGATAGCATGACTCCTTTCCTGGGTGTGAAACTAGATCCACCGAGTACAGCAGTGGTTAATGGAGAGGAAACTTTTATACCACACTAAATTAGTGCAAACATGAAGCTGCTGGAAAGATAACAAATCTATCTGAGCGATTGGCTGGGTGGTAAGATATAAGATATGTGGTTCACTCACAGCAGCTGAGCTGAGGGGGTCCAAGGAAACCACCTGGACTGGCGACTCTCCTCTCAGGGTGAAGCCCAGGTCTCTGTCTTCTGGGCGTATTCGAACTTCTCGTGGGGCCGTCCACTGCTGCTTGGCTGAGAAGAACGACAGAGGGCCCTGACAGAGGGATGAGGGTTCATTTTAGGTTTTGCAATCTCAGTATGCCAGTCATGTTCCTTCTAAAGAGAGGAGAAGCCTGAGAATAAAGTGACTTCTAAGAGAAAAATTCTCAATATTCTGTATACTTACATTTACATATGTTCTCCTGATGATATATTGTATTTGTCATACATTACACAGCAATAGCTTTACAGAAGGCGTATATAATAGAACTGGCTACTTTTCCATTTAGGTTGCTGAACCTTGTATAACAGCATTGAATCCAGCTTCTATTTCCCATTAAAAAAGCTCCTTATTTTATAGGAAATTCTCTGAGCCTGTTTCTCTAAACCACAAAAGCATTTGTTTAAACTATTTACTGTACAATGGTTATATATAATTTTTTAATTTAACATCCATGACGTAACTTTTTTATGTAGCACTTTTTCACTGCGTCTTATGATTTAACTTTTTGTAACTCTTGCAAATGAGAATCCTAACAGGCATATATGAATATATGAATGAGGGAACATTATAGAGTGATGCTACTTTCTCTTCATCAACATGTCAAGTCTGGCACTCTGTTTTATGAATTCTGCGCTGAGTTTTTAAACCTTACATAAACTTGCCATTTCTTTTTTTCCATATGTAACTTATCATCCTATAAATGAATGGAAATTCACCCTATGAACTCTGAATTCTTTGACCTCTCAAATCTTTTGATTCCCCAACATGTTCTTTCACACAAATATTATCAGTTTATATTTGTAATATTTTATTTTTACTCCGATTAAGGCAATACTGAGAATAAGACGTATAAATGTACAAAATTAACAGAATTCTGTGGTTCCCCGAATATACATGACGCGTTGGAGTATGAGAAAAATCTGCAAGGTGAGGAAATGCATATGGAGGTGGCTATGATGTTTATACGCTGGAATAAATCTATTTATAATGGCATAATCGGTGTTCTGTTACTCTGAGTAAGCTTTCTCCGATTTATACCAATTTTAATCTAATTATAGTGTTTACATGATGTTGGGGAAAAAAGTTATTTATTGCCTTAATCTGAGTATAATTAAAGTTTCATTGTGCATGTAAAATTCTGAGTGAAGGTTGATGGAGGATGTTGAGTGTTGCCCACAGGCTGAAAATTTACTTGTGGAAGTGGGTAGGTGTGTATCCAACTTTCAACTTTTATTTCAGCTTCGTACAGTACCGGGTTCTAGAGATGTTGGTGCCACAGACAGAGATTTCTGTCTTTATAGTTAGATGTTGCTTAATGTATGTTGAACTGAAATATACATGTCGTGGTTCATCTTCTCGCTGTGTGTGTGTGTGTGNCAGAGTGTGTGACAGCAGTGTTGTATTTTTTTTAAGGCCAGGTCGTCCCACGATACTTGGGTGGGTCTTCATTTACCTGGGTGGGCCGCCCAAGTAAAGCCTATGTATGGGAAACACTGATGTCAGTGCCCCTCTCAGCCACCGCCATAATGATGGATAATACAGTAATATTACTGTAATATGGGAGATCTGAGTAAGAATTAAACCCGTAAACCTGAGTTACACAGGAATTCAGTGGTGCTATCGAGGAAAAAACATCTCAACTTTACAGGGATTTCAGAAACTTTCTTCTCAAACTGAACATGATTTGTTAAATGTTATCCTGGCTGGGTTTACCATTGGCTTCATGAAAGATTTTCTCTCCACGATAGCAGCACTAAATTGTAATGTAATGGTTTGAATGACAAAGTCATAATCCCGCTTCTGAATAACACCAGAATCACCTGAAGGCAGGATCAGAGCACCTCTGTGAATGGTTAGTGTTGGTGTTGCATTTGTTACTCTGGATGGAAGTCCAGGAGGCTTTGGTCACTAGTGAGGACCTTGTATGGTCAGCTGGTCCAAAGTGACAAAGCTTCCAGGAGTCTCATCCGCGATTGTTTTATTCAGGAATAACAAAAAACACTCTGGATGTCAGCCAGAAAGTATGACTGAGTAAATTTACACAGCCACATCTGAAACACAAATCCAGAGCAATTCATGTCACATCCTGAATAAAGCAACCAACCGATAAACCAATGCTGCATGTGTAAAACAGCAATGTGAGTGGAAAAGGATTAGTAACCCACATACCAGTCTTTGGAAAAAGTCGGTGACTTTCACCTTTGTGGTAGCAGGAACTTCCATCTCTGCTTTATGCTCAGTTTTAGCTAAAGAGAGAAGGAAAAAAACAGATGTGATTTTACAGTGTTTACTGTCATAAATGTCACCTGTAACGATGCAGGCAGGGAGTGAACAGTGTCAACATTACATCATCTGTACCTGGAAATAAACCTATCTTATCTCTGCTGATTACTGCGTGGGGGCATGGCAGACAACACACCTGGCCTTTTACAAGCTGTTTCCTGAGAGATAAACCTCGCAAAACAACACAGTGACATCACTGTGTCACTGTGATTATGATGTCATTATGATGTTTGTCGTGGTGACGCCAGGTGAATGGAGTGAGTTTCTAGGTCAACCACGGGAAAAAGAGCTGCCACCACAGTGACAATAAATGGAGACTCACAATTGTTGTAGTAACTACTAATCCATCTCTTCCCCTTTTGTGTCATGTTCTAGTATAATAACTTGTGTATTTGAGGAGGATATTTTGGTGGTGGTGGTGATGTTACAACAAAGACTCACAGATGATGTCTGGGGCCTCCATGTAGTCGGTGAATTCATCCTCGCTGTCCTTCTCGGTGTACTTGTCGAGCGAGCGCTGGTGGCTGGCTTTGAGAATCTCCTGCAGGATCTCCATCTTGTTCAAATAGTGGCACAAGCTGTAGATCCTCAGCGCCTCCTCGTGACCCATGACTGCCCGGCGAATGTGAGCTTTACCTAGTGGAACAACCAGAACAGAATTAAGAGTAAAATAGGATAAAAGGGGCGAGGAGAGGATTAAGAGTTAAAGGACCATACCGGTGATTTTGCATGTTTAAGCCCAATAAATGCTACCTGCACACACATTACGTGACTGGCAACCATTTTCGAAAACATAAATGTTATTTTGCCAAATCTCCTAATCTTTTGAAATCAAATGTTCAGGTGATACACCCACCTTAAAATGCAATGTTTTGCCTGCGAACACGTACGTCCAAATGTAGAAGAGATGGACATCTTTAATTTCTCAGTAAAAGCCGTCTTCTCCTGAGACTATATTCCCTGGCAGAGACACACATCGGAGACAGACGAAGGTCCAAGTCTTTAGAGTCCTGGTGCTCCCAGTCTAACTTTATGGTTGTGAGACCTGGACGCTAACCAGTGACTTGAGACGATGACTGGATGTCTTTGGTCCTCGGTCTCTCCGGAGAATCCTTGGGTACCGCTGGTTTGACTTCGTGTTGAACGAGGCCTGAATGAGACCGATTGCCAGCATTGTGAGGGAGCACCAGTTACGACACTACGGCCATGTGACGTGTGTTTCTGAGGATGATCCAGCATCAGGTGCCTCATTGCTGAGGACCCCAGTAACTGGACCAGGCCGAGGGGACGCCATGTAACACCTGGCTGCAGCAAATGGATGGGTACCTCCGTGAGAACAGGAAGGACCGCGTGTTGCCAGGATGGCTGCCACCTGGGACCCAGGGTGTTTCCATCACATGGTGGATGCAGCAACGCGCAGCCCAGTGCATGCTCCTGACCTGATATACATCGTCTTTCATGCAGCTGTGTGTTGGACCCGTTAAATAAAATTACTTTGACAAAAAATTTAACAGACATCCTTGTTCGCTGTGAACATTATCACACGAATGACTTATTTCAAGTCTCTACAAGTTGATTTTAATAGTGCAGTGGAATGAACTGAAACCAATGGCAGTCTGGAAGGCAAGAAAAACAATTCTAATATTTACCGCTCCAAAACCACTGGGAAATGGTTGTCAGTAATGTAATATGTATCTGTGGGTTATATTTAGTGGGCTCAAACATGCAAAACCACCAGTATGGTCCTTTAAGTGAGTGAGATGAAGAGTAGTAGTCAGGGTAAACAGGCCAGTGTGAACTTACCAATGCGTTTACGTTCCTCTTTATTCTTCAGAATGTCCAGAGGAGAATATCCCTCTGGGAGGCGATCATAGACCTGAGACAACATCTTCTCCTGCTGGTCCTCGTCATCACTTGGAGTCACTGGACAAAAACAGAACAGAGGAAAACAATGAAAATTATTTTAGAACATTAAAATGAATTTAAAAAAAAAAAATTCTCCCTTCCCTAACTTCTACAGAAGCACACAGATGAGGAACATTAAAGTCAGCTTCTGTTGAAAATAAACCCATGTGGTCAAAATGGATTCAGTACATCATCCCATGGAGGCCAAACCTGGTTTGACTAGAAAAATGACATGTTTGCATATATCCAGATGAACATACAAGGATTTATAAATGTGTATATTGATATAAGAATAAAGAAAATAAAGAGCAAAATGTGACATATTTCTGTTCTAACATAGTTTGCAAAAGAAAAGGTAAAATGAAGCAGAATAGCAGAGGGAAAATAAATTTATTTAGAGGGTACTATGTAGAAAGTTAGATGCTACAACTTAAGTTACATTACCACTGTTATTGCAGATTTTGGTTTCTATCTCTGGAAGTATTTTATTATTAATATTTTTCCTCAAAAACCATACCATTTGTAAGTAAAAACCCAGAGAAAATTCAACTGGTTATGAATGTATGAATTAAATCATCTATTTGTGTCTTTTGTTGTGATGAAAATACATTCACTAATAAAGAGAATAAAAAAAAGAAAACCATGTGGATTATGATAAAACTTTTGAAAAGAATGACCACATAATTTTAGGATACACTGAATGATAAATGTGTGAAAAGAGTAAGAGATCTAGAGTGTTAGTATGAAGTATCAGAGGCTGTTACATGGTTTGAAATGTGAGCAGTTGGATTTCACCAGCAAATGTAAAGGATGACATGTTTCAGTGGCTTCACCTGACTGGTCTGCTTCAGAGAGACAGCATGAGTGTTTATTAAACTGTGTTTATGGTAAATGAGTTTACAGTCTGCCTAGCGTCTGGGCTGAGCCCTGTCTCTATAGCTCTGTGGTTAATTACTCTGTTATCCTCATTCACACAGGAATCTGATAATGAGCTGCCAAACTCAAAGTTGTTTTGCTCCAATGTGCATCTATTCACTCCTGTTTCATTCAGACAGCACAACTCCAACCAGCTCTGACACAGTATTACGTAATCCTCCATATATGGTTCAGCTTTGCTTGTTGATTTATCTCCCCCACGTTTACCATCTTTGCTGGACATTTATGTCTACACAATACTTTGTAGACATGGGATAAAAAAGGAAAATCGCATTACATAAGATAACTGTTTAAGCTATTGATGCAAAACAATGAAGACTTTTTTATTATACAGGCAAAAAAAAAAAAANAAAAAAAAAAAAAAGAAGCCAAATCAGCAGCAACAATGGAGGATTTATACTCCACATTCATTGGAATAAAAATCAATAAAGCTGCCCTTTTATTCCTCACTTTGCACTCATTTAGTCTCTTGTTCTCTTTCTGTTCATCTTACTTTCTAGTTTCTGGAAACACAGCCACAGTGTGTGTGTGTGTGTGTGTGTGTGTGTGTGTGTCTAAATAGCTGTTATGTAACAGCATTGTGGCTCGTTGTGGTTCAGTCCAGCCATCTGGGATGACCAAACTTATTCATACAGCACTCTGAAGTTACAATAAATGGCATCTCTGCTTTTCCAGGCAGTAAACACTAGAACCTATTGGCGAAAGTACTGGCAGTTCATAACTGCAGAAAATTAAACAGACCTTTACCTGTTAACCCAAAAATACTTGGAAGATAATATCTCATGTGTCTATTTTTAGCAATAATAATATAATAATAATAACAACTTTGTTAATATAAGTTCTATAACTTAAGTTCTTTGTTAATATAAGCAAATGGAAATTAGCTGTTAGTTAAATCTGGTACAAAGCTTCTCATCTCAATTTGAGATTAATGTTTCTTTGTGCATGGTCCCTGTTTAAATAAACTAAATAAAATAAAATAGCACTTTTCAAAACAGAGTTACAACGGTATAGTCAACTTTAACACACAATAATAATAAAAATGGAGTTACAAGGTGCTAGCAATGCAGACAATAATACTCAAGACAAATGACAATCGCAGTAAAAAATAATAATAATAATAAAGGATAGAAATAATAAAATTAATTGGGGTGTGTGTGTGTGTAAAACAATTAACAATTTATTAAGGATCAATTAAAAGCCTTACAGTATAAATAAGTTTTCAGCTGAGTTTTAAAAGAAGACACTGAGTTAGCCCGTCTGAGATCATCCGGCAGAGAACTGTCATGAACACACAGAGGTGTGTAGTAACGCACCTCCGTTTTTACTCTGTTACATTTACTTAAGTAAATTTTTTCATAAAATTGTACTTTACTGAGTAGTTTTATTGCAGGATACTTTTAACTCATACTCGTGTATATTTATGAAGATAAAAATATACTTTTACTCTGTTACATTTGGTCGCACTCTTTGTATTACTTTTGATTTCACCATTTGAATTCAGTCACGTTCAGTTTTTCTCTCATTGTCAGACACTACACTGTCTGCTTCAGCTCCCAAGTAGCCACACCCCCACCCTCTGTTTCCATGGTTTCACCCAGAGCAGAACAGTCATGGTGGAACCAACATCAGGAGGTTTAGAAGAGGCACATCCCTGGCCACACACTCAAACGCTGTTTTCTTTTCAGTCTACCAAAACCAGTAGCTACATAATGTGTTATGTCTTTGTCTGCTAAAAATGTGACATTTCAGCTTCTAAGAATCAACATGGAACTTGAGGAAACATGTGGCGGTAAGCTGCAATGTTAGCTACTTAGCTTGCTGCTAATGCTAACTCAAGTTTTCCTGTTCTATTCTGAGTAAATTCATGAAGCTAACCTAGCTAACTGTCTTAACTAGCTGCTGCTGCTAATGCTAACTCAAGTTTTCCTGTTCT
>VXCM01003768.1:11055-60723 GCA_014773175.1 Lucifuga dentata | reverse complement strand
TGCTAACTCAAATTTTCCTGTTCTATTCTCAGTAAATTCATGAAGCTAACCTAGCTAACTGTCTTAACTAGCTGCTGCTGCTAATGCTAACTCAAGTTTTCCTGTTCTATTCTCAGTAAATTCATGAAGCTAACCTAGCTGACTCTAACTGTTTTGGGGCCAGAATTGTCATGATTTGTTATGTACCAGAATGAGCAATATACCAGAATGAACTGAAACCAATGGAGGACTGGAAGGTAGGAAAAACATTTTTAATTCACCGTTCCAGTAGTATGCTTTGGGGAATGATTGTCAGTAACGTTAATGTATGAAAATTGAATATATTAGGCTCAAACATGCAAAGTGGACAGTATGGTACTTCAATGGAAATGCATTCGATTTTATGTTTTCCTCCATTTCCCCTAACTTTCATTTTAGCTGTCTTGTTTGCCTGACTAGTAACCACAAACAGCTAAGATAGTAGTGTGAAAAGCATGTGTAACTTCTATATAAACTGTTTTTCTTACACTGGTGATCCAGTAGTGCAGAGGCTACAAAGTAGTGTGCCATGGAACGGTAGTGGTTGGTTTTCACTTGCGCCATGGTGGACCAGAACAACGGGACATTGTCTTTGATTGGCGTCTGGATCATGAACTGGTGGACTTGGTCGTAGATTTCTGATACCTGGCAGGAAGAGCAGGATAGAGTTACTGAGAGAACGTTAAAAGCTCTGATCTACATACACTTGCTGATAGAAGTGAGGAATCTGACTCTGGAGTGGCATTATTACATTACATTTACATTAATGCCAGTTCTAATGGAGGCTGCAGAACTATCAGCACTTTAAAATCACAAAATTACGCCAAAGCAATAATGCTGTATATGTTGTGTGTGTATCTGTGTGTTATTGGATGTTTGTATGTTTCTGTTTGTGTCTGTGAATATGTGTGGTTGGACTCAAGTATCTCCACTTAAAGCAACATGGGTCTTTAAAGCACCATTAAACTGTATTGTTAAATGTTAACATTGAGTCATATGAATATTGTGAAAGTCATTTCAGACTGCAGGTCCGCTTACAGCCCTTACAAATGACTGTTTTGGTTTCTCAGTCTAACTGTTGAGTCCCTCCCCAACTCCACATTAAATTATATGAAATCAATTAAGATTTTGGCAGTAAATTGGCAGTAAGAACTTGATTGTCTGATATATTTTTGTTGCTGGGAGTTTAGTTTGGTATCTTTGTTCAGTCAAAAATCATGTGATGCAGCTTTAAAGGACCATACCGTGCATGTTTGAGCCTAATACTGTATATTCAATTTTCATACATGTTATGTTACTGACAATAGTTTAGGATAAAACTATATTTCAGCTTTCCTGAATTTTGCAAAATCTCTTAAACTTTTAAAATCAAATATTCAAGCCATAAAAATCCATGTTTCTCCTGCTAATAGTTACACAGCCTTATGAAGTCATGGTCCTTTAAATTTTTCCATAAACACAGGTCTTCTTTTGGGACTATATTCCCCGGTGGAGGCATACATTCACTCCACGCTTCCTATTGTGCTTAAACGCTAAAATTACATAACTTCAAAAAAAAAAAAAAAAACCTGAATACACGTCTTGTTGGTGATGTTGGATTACCTATCCCAAGAATGTTTCAATATCAACAAGTTGATTTTAATAGCAGAATGAACTAAAACCAATGGCAGTCTGGAAGGTAGGAAAAACATTTTTAATTCACTGTTCCAGTNATGAACTAAAACCAATGGCAGTCTGGAAGGTAGGAAAAACATTTTTAATTCACTGTTCCAGTAGTATTGTTTGGGAAATGATTGTCAGTAACCTTAACTGTATGAAATTTGAATATATTTGGCTCAAACATGCAAGACTGCTGAGTACGGTCCTTTAAGGAGGAAAATTTACCTTTGCAGCCTCCTGGGCCATTTTCAGCAGGGAGAGGACATGGTTTCGGATCCCGGGCAGGGCAGTCTTCTCAAACAGACACTCCTGAGCCTGGGCTAACATCATCCGAATCAGCATATTGAGCATGGCTGGGCTCATGTCATAGCTTGGGGTGTGTGTGAACGTCTCCTTCAGGTGGTTCAGGATACCTGGGGCAGGTGGAGGGTCAGTCAGATACATAAAATGTTCAATAATCATTGGTGATCATTATTTAACTAATTCTTCAGCTCCACTGTAATATTTGGGAGATTCATTGGCTTCTTAAGCAATTGTAGTTAAGGGAGACAATCTTTTTTTCACTTTTCCTACTTAGATTTTTCCCAGTTTTTCTGAGATTTTCAGGTAGAGATCTTTTGGCCATTTTATCATGTTAAAAAATAAGCATGTGTTTAAAGACAATATATGTCTTTATTGAATTCTGTGAAACAAAAAATAAAAGCTTGTTTTCCAACCACACTCATACATTCATGGTAATAGATGCTTGAGAAAACTGCACAAAGAGAATTAAGCAATTGTGATATTTCAACGACTATAATTTCATCGTGATGCATGACCTTTGCCAAATCATTTTCCTCCTTTCATGGTCTCTCTTACCCTTAACCAAAAACAGCCTAATAAGAGAATCCACCCTCTGCTAGCAGGGAGATCAATGTCTGTGTTCTGCTTTAAAAATGAGCCAAAACACAAACCTTCTTAAATTAGTTTTTCTTGTTAGATGGAAGCAACAAGACCAGCTGCATTCAACTGGGAACGCCTCCCTCTTATTTTTTAGATTAAAAACCTGGCAGTGGAGACTTGTAGACAACTTAATAACAGAGAGCTGCCTCACTACTGTTCATCCAAGGTTCTACCCTTGCTTACTACTCCTCCCATGCTGTGAATCTCTTTTGTTTCCCTTGCTAAAGGGCACTGCAGCAGGCCTGTGAGCTGCCTTGAGGGTAAAGCTGGTCCTTTCTACAGCCTAACACCCCTGGCTGCCACCTCTTATTACTGGTTTTCATACTGGAGATGATGTTCCACAGAACAACATAGTTGTTTTATTTCATACAAGCTGAAATTATAGCCGTCGCAGCAACAAAACCAAACCCAAACCCTTGGCAGAACTTTAATTATTGTGCAATATTTCTGTGGAAGGACCATTTCACCCATTTTGCATGTCTGAGCCTAATATATCCAATTTTCATACACATAACGTTACTGACAATCATTTCCCAAAGCATACTACTGGAACGGTGAATTAAAAATGTTTTTCCTACCTTCCAGATCACCACTGGTTTCAGTTCATTATGCTATTAAAATCAACTTGTTGATACTTGAAACGTTCTTGGGATAGGTAATCCATCATCACCAATAAGACGTGTATTCAGGTTTTTTTTAGAAGTTACGTAATTTTAGCGTTTTAAGTGCAATAAAAAGTGTGGAGTGAATGTATGCCTCCACCAGGAATATAGTCCCAAAAGAAGACCTGCATTTATGGAAAAATTTAAACAACCGTGACTTCATAAGGCTGTGTAACTATTAGCAGGAGAAACATGGATTTTTAAGGTGGGTGTATCGCTTGAATATTTGATTTTGAAAGATTAAGAGATTCTGTAAAATATCAGGAAAGTTGAAATACGATTTTATCCTTTGGGAAATGATTGTCAGTAACATTACATGTATGAAAATTAACATATTAGGCTCAAACATGTAAATGGACAACATGGTCCGTTAAACTAAGGAATACAGACTAGAATGCTTCTTTTCTTCGTTTGACATTGATGAATCCATCAAAACTCCATTTTTGTGGTATTTCCCCACTATGTTCTTGACCTTCCTAGGCTCATCTGATATAACCAGTGTATCGCTCCTCTCTCTGCTTTACCTGCAGCTTTCTGGAAGGAAGAGATGGCCTCCTCTAGGCCGCTTATTGTCTGGCGGTCACTACGAGTACCGATCTGGGAGTAGAGTGCTGCCATGTTGAAGAGGAGGCTGGCCTTCTCTAGTGACAGGTTCTGTTGGCACAGAGGTACTCCAGTAAAGGAGTCATACCTGGAGGAAAGAGATTTTAAGTATTTATTCAGGCATTCTTAGTCAGAATTCCACCCCTGCAAAACATTCATGTTTCATTGTGCTTAGGTTTGAAGCATCTCTTTATCTCCATGTGTCCTTCATGGATACAACAGTCTCTAAGGGTTTAGTCTAATCTTCTGCCTCATGGCCATCTGTAATTCATATATGAAGTGATTTTAATAAGCGCCATCTCCCCCCACCAGCATACGTCAGTTTCAGATCATGATTTGTAACTAATCTGATAACAATTACATACATTAAGCCTGTTGATAAAAATTTCATTATAGGTTTTCATTTAGATCTGAGATTATCCACTATAATTTTGATATAAGGCCCATGTTTTAAATACTAGCAGACATCAATTAGATAAATATTACTTTGTATCCTGGGCTCACAGCATCTTGAGTTTCAGGAATTTCTCCTTATCTGTTATTATAATTATTGGGTTTTTCTGTGTATTTTTCTCATTGGCATCTTCTGGTAAATCTAACAGTTGTTCCATGATTGTTCATGTTTCTCAGTTATATATTTTAGATCATCTTCTCCTCCATTAATATAATCCAATATGTCTCCTTTCTCCTTACTCTTTTTTTTTTTGAATTCTCATTTTCTGTGTCATTTTTCTTTTTCTGCTATGAAATTTATGTTACTTATTTTCTAAGGCACTTCATTCATTATTATTCATGGGTTTTATTATTGATCAGGCTTTTATGAATGAAGCTGTTTATGATTTTAGCAAGCTCTACAAACTGTGTTAGGGCATTCAGTTATCATCTGTGGTAAGCTCTTTTTTTTTTAAAATCAGTGCTTGTTGCTGTTATAGTGATTTTTTTACCAGGTGAAGAAGATGCCGGTCTGGTGTGTTGGGGAGAAGAATCGGCTCTCCAGCAGAGGAAGATGGCTGAAGTATTTTGCCAGCAGCTCCACACCGGTCTCATTTCGACTTGGTGTTCGGCAAGCCTAGGATACGAAAGAAAACAGATCTGCATCAATTACAAATTTCTGGAGTACGCTGGGCTTTTTTCACATGTAAACTCTATAACTCTAAAACTCTGACTTGTGGCCAAGAGGTGCATTAAACCCTTTCAGCTAACATTGCTTATGAGCACATGGTCATTCTTTTCTTGTACTTTTTCACAATTTGTCAGTAAACAACTTATTTGGAAATGATTGTGTTTCACTACTAATGAAGAAAATTGACTCATCATATACCAGAGCATATCGTACCTGTCGCAGGTCCATCAGATCTGCTAGCTCCTCATCAAACCTGTTCCTGTCCTCACTGTAGTGCTCCAAAATGAAGTCCTGTCAAAAAACAAACAAGGCCGAACATTACTGAACACTAATTACTGACAGTAGTAATCCCATCATAACTTTTGAAATCTAATAATAATCTTACAAATTAGGGCTGGGCGATAAATTGATTTAATTGATTAATTCGATTTTACATTTTGGTACAATGGATAAATTGCCAAATCAAGATTGAATCGCCAAATCAAGATTTAAAAAAAACCTAATCTCTAACTTTTTAACGGGAAATGCAGCAGCAGGTCGCTCCCCATCAAACACGCCTATCTACCACATTTGTTGACGCCACGCCCACAAAGCTTTCAGCAGGTCAGACTTGCTGTCAGAAACAACGAACGCTTGCATGCTGCCAACAAACACTTCCACTGAAGATGAGCTCGTTTCTAAGAAAGGTAATGTCACTTAAGTCATTAGGAAGGGTTTGGTTTTGCGTTTCACGGTGTGGAGCAAACCAGCATGGTCTGTAAAGTTTGTAGGAGCTGCAGCATCTAAAAGTAGCAGCTCTTCAACATGCAGATACTGCAGTCAAAGCTCAGCGAAAAAGCAAATGAGGTTACTGCATTATGTTCCAGTGTCATGGCGTCTGATCAGAGGGTCTTCATACGTGGAATACTGTAACATGTTCCAGAGCATCAAGCTAGAGGCAGCAGACAGGCTGGTGTTCCTACCAAGGAACCTGGACATCGCTGCTAAAACCTTTGTTTTAAAAGTTTTTTTTAAAGAAAGTCATACAATTTTATTTAAAGTGTCATGATTTGTTTTTATCATTTTAATAAAGAAAATACTTATTTGAATTATGGTTTGATCTTTTTTTTTTTTTTTTNTTTTTTTTTTTTTTTTTAGTTAGACAAAAAAACAAGAAAAATCTAGATTAAAATCGAGACTCTCCAAAAATGTGAAAAAAATTGAGATTTTATTTTTAGTCCATGTCGCTCAGCCCTATTACCAAAACATCAACTCAGCCTGTCAATACTGTATTCAGTGTTTTAGAAAAGCACAGTGAGACTTTAACCAATGAGCTCTCACTTAGAGGATGGCCTTTCTCACAACTAGGCCACTCTGCCTCATCATGCCTAAATTTAAGCAGAGAAACTGAGCCCAATTCACCAGTGCCAAATGGACTGGTGAGTGCTGTCACTGTGTCAGAGCCAGCAGAGGTACGAGACACCTGGCTAGTAAGACCGCGGTGACATTACAGTCATTAACAGCTGAATTAATCCACTCAAAAGTCACAAAGTCACAACACCTCCCACGATGCCGGCCAACAGCCCTCAACAGAGTGGATAAATTTATCATCTATTCAGTTTGTCTATGGATGATATAGTATGTATGTTTCTATGTTACATTGTCCAACTACAAACACGCTTTGACTTCTCCATCGTTTTTCACTTTCACGGAGGTTGAATAATAACATACTCATCAATGATATCATCACAGGTTCAACTTCAACTCCTGCTATTTTCTGGTTCAGAGCAGGAACCAACTTTATTTGGCTCTGAACCAATTTATTCTTGGTCAAAATGCTCTGAACATTTCCAAATTAGGTTCGTGAACCAGAACAGAACCCATTCAGCATCAGTGGAAATGCCGTAAGAATGAAGTGCTGATTACCAGAACTTTATTTGTAGCTAACAAATACAACAACTGGCATTCAACCTAATATACGACATTTTGTAGAAGAAGTTACTAAGATGTTTTTTATTTACCGTATATACTTGTATATACTCATGTATGAGCCGCCAAGGGGGCGGCTCATACATGAAAAATTCAAATTTGATCCCAGAGAAGGAAATGTCCAGGGGTGGAAATGCTACCCATTACCACTACCCATGGAAAACAGTTTAAATCATACCTTGGAATGAGATACTTCCTGACTGAACATCTTATCAGCACATTTTGCGGCAGCCAGTAAGTGTTGTTGGTCAAAGCCAAAAGAATGGTCCAATCACCTTACAAAAATGCTGTTTCATATACCGGTACGGTACCATTATTTGGTAGTCTCGTTCAACCTTGTGTTTTGACCTTTATTAGCAAGAAGCTTGAGATAAGATACAACACGCAATGGAAACCCTAACCCCACATGGACAGTTTGGCGATTCAGACAAGGAAGAGGAGTCCAGAAAAGTTATTAAGTCAGCTAACATCAGTTACAGTAATCAGCTGCTGAAATAAATATCATGTTTACCGGTACGTGGATTATTTTCAGAAAATCACAGGAATATTATGACAATACCCAGAAAAACAGGTAATTTGCTAAACAAATAAATCGATGGAACAACATCAGGGGGTCAATACAGGTTTCTTTAAAAATCTGGATTTGTAGGTCAAAATCAGGGAGTCGGCTTATCACGAGATCGGCTTATACTCCAGTATATACAGTAATTGTTAACATTATTTTGACTACCCCTGCATTGACTTACACTTCCCCTTAAATATACTAAAAGAACTGGACTAAAAGAATAGCAGCAATAAGGAGAGAATGGTGAAAACGGTGATTTTTCTGTACCTTGAACGGAGTGGAAAAGTCCACATCTTTTGTTTCCTTCAGACCCAGAGCAATGAGGGGGATGTTGGCTGTTTCGCTGTATGCAAAACACAAAGACAAAAACACAGATAATATTATCAGTCTTATTTCCACTGTACACACATGAAAGGAAATATTGAAAGAGAATATACACAATATACTGACAACACAGGCTCCAGGGCTACATTTCCCTAGGGCAAAGGCATGATGCAGAACAGATACTAGAGTGGTGCTTATCTCATCTCACATAAACATTAACATAGGCAAGGCCAGCAAAGCATCAAAGCACATAAATATCCACCATTAGCTTATGATAAATCAACAGGATAGTGATGAAGAAAAGCAACTGCGCTCAGGTGTGGTTCAAGATATCATGGAACAGGAACTCCCTTTGACCACAGAACAAATCTTGTTATGCACAGCACGTCACCAACACGGTCCAGTTCAAAGTAAATGATAATGTTTATCGTGCTAGGAATGGCTTGGTGACTTGACAGAGTGTTTAATATTTAATTTAGTTGAATACTTATTGTGATTTCATAGAAGAGAAGTCGTGTCTGGGCAGGTATGTAGAGCACTGGAGGTCTTAGATGTGGGTTTTTACCTCTCTTTATACTGTAAATTTAAAACAACTGTGCAGTAATAAACCTTTCTAGACGTGCAGCCCTGCCTTGGCAATGCCAACATTCCTCTCCATTGGTCTCTGTTAGAACAGTCCTGACACCTTCTGGCATTTTTACCCCCCTAAAAAAGTTCTGGGCTGATAAAACTTCACCAGATAAACCTTCAGTTCTTGTACCTTTAATGGTTTCGAGTTACTCAGGTTAAATTAACCTGATTGTCGTAGTTGTTGACAGATGAAAAGCAGGTCCAACCTATTATCTGGAGCTTTGATCTGGCTTCTGAATATCTGCTTCTAGCTTTGCAGAGTCTATAAAAAACAAAAACCTCCCCCTGCTGATGGTGGAAGAATGAGGTGTTACTAAATAAATGGCCGCATTTCAGAAAAACGGTAGGTCTGCTTCTGGATTTTTACATATTAGGGGTTTAATGCAACAAAAAAACAACTACTGAGTGAAACACTAGAACAACTCTCAGTAACTAATGTATGTAACTAATGTAAGTAACTAACAACTTTCAGTAACTAAACTTTCAGTAACTAGCTACAGGATTAGAGGCAGAGGTGGGTAGTAACGCGTTCCACTTACTTCCTTACATTTACTTAAGTAACTTCTTTTACTAAATTGTACTTTACTGAGTAGTTTTATTGCTTTTAATTCATACTCGTGTATATTTATGAAGATAAAAATATACTTTTACTCTGTTACATTTGGTCACACTCTTTGTGTTACTTTTGATTTCACCGTTTGAATCCAGTCACTTTCAGTTTTTCTCTCATTGTCAGACACTACACTGTCTGCTTCAGCTCTGAAGTAGCCACGCCCCCACCCTCTGTTTCCATGGTTTCACCCAGAGCAGAACAGTCATGGCGGAATCAACAGCGGGAGGTTTAGAAGAGGCACATCCCTGGACAAACACTGTTTTCTTTTCAGTCTACCAAAACCAATAGCTACATAACGCGTTGCATCTTTGTCTGCTAAAAATGTGACATTTCAGCTTCTAAGAATCAACATGGAACTTGAGGAAACATGTGGCAGTAAGCTGCAACGTTAGCTACTTAACTAGCTGCTGCTGCTAATGCTAACTCAAGTTTTCCTGTTCTGAGTAAATTCATGAAGCTAACCTAGCTAACTGTCTTGGGGCCAGGCCAGAACTGTCATGATTTGTTATGTGGTAAATATCTGATTTATTACTGTCTACTGTTTCTTTATATGATATGATTTGATTGTATTAGAAGCTACATATGCATATTGCATTTTTTTTTCCTCAGGCGAGCACTTTATAGCTTGTTGATTATTCTAAAGAATAAGCTTGATCAAAGTTACTCACTACTCAGTAATCTTTTTATAGATACTTTCTTACTCTCACTAAGTCATTATTTTGGTGAGTACTCTGACTTATACTTGAGTCACTATTATCATAAAGTAACAATACTTTTACTTGAGTACAGTTTCTGGNAAAAAAAAAAAAAAAAAAAAAAAAAAAAAAAAAAAAAAAAAAAAAAAAAAAAAAAAAAAAAAAAAAAAAAAAAACAGCCTTATCACTGCACAAGATTTCAAAGCTGTAATATTCAGAAAAACAAGTCCTGAAACTCTTTCATCGCTTGATGATAAGGCAGCATTCCTCTGGCACACACTGGCTCCGAGAATCACAGAAAAGCTCATTCATCAGACAGAGAGAGAGAGAGAGGCTGCAGCCTAATCCATTAGTGCTCGCAGATGAGATCATGCTGGTGATTTCTCTGCTAGGAGAGGAAGGAGGAGTCTGGGGGAGGAAATTTTAAATGAAAGCACACACACATGCAGCTTCTCACCCCTATTAATGTGCCAGTAGACATGGAACACACTGACACGGTAGCCCAGTCAGCTTTGCTATACACAACAGACAACTTTCACCCTTAGTTTCAGGTGATAAACAGAGTCCTTTTGTTTTTGAGCCTGTGGGAGGTCAGTGTTAGTTTTCATAACAGGTTGAAACAGCAAGGTGATATTACAGGCTGTTTTGCATTTCTATTTCAGCCTGTAGCAGGGTAGAGCCATATAGATAGAGTGTTATTGTAATCCTGAGAAGGTATTTTGCAAACAATATTTTCATAATCATTTCATAAGAAACATCCCGAAACTGTAACCTGACAAAGTTTGGTACTTTTGCATTTCAATTGATTAAACTTCTGCACACATTATTTCAGCATTATTCATTCCATAAATGTCATTACTTCTTTATAACCTTTTGATCAGGGTCAGAGGTCACAGAATAGAAATGACAACAGGTCAGTTTAGCTTTGCTAATTCAGATGATCTTCCAAAAGGTTGTTTGTTGTCAAGTTGAGAACATTATGCAAGAGAGTTGAAGAAATGCCTTTTAATTCTTTTAATATCTCCTATTCCTCACCGGGATGTAAGGAATGAAAACACACAAACAAGCAACAAACAGCATACAAACAAAACACAGAAACAAAAACTCTGCACATACATAAAAATCAATTATCAGAAATCAAAAAGTGCACATTATTTTCCTAATGAACTAAACCAGATTAAACAAAACTTTGACATTTCTTGTGCTCATCAACTTCTTAAATTTGTGAATAGTAAGGTTAACTCTGAAGTATCTTTTAATCAATTTGTTTCTATCTTCACTAAAAAAAGAGCAAATAAGCACATAGTGAAACTTATTTCCTTGGTCACTAGACAAAGACAAAATACATGGTTTGAGTGTACGTTCACGTACATATCTGCACTCAGTCTCAATCTGCACCTCAGTTCTGCATTTACTCGATCAGTCAGTACAAAGCAAAACACACTCTTCAATCTTATTGTGCTTATTTACATGTTTGATAAAACTTGCAGCAATTCAGCGATTAGCTGCTGTTATTGTTCTATAAGATGGTTCAATCAGGTTGCTGACTTCTTGACCAGCACGTGTACTGTGCTAGTCACGTATGTGTTCTCTCTGTTATGCATTACCTCATGCCAAAACCAGCCTGAGAAAGAAGCTATTCAAAGGACAGTGAACTGGTGGGAAAAGCTGAGAAATGTGAGGAGAGGCTTTGTTTCCTCACTTTAAGACTGAGGTTGTATTTCAGGCTGATAGAAGGAGGCGAACCGTCTATTGTGGCTGTACAGCATCATCCCACTGAGACACCTGCTCAGAAACGATGGGGGAAGACTTTCTCAGAACTTCTAGTATTTCCACTCAATGTGTGAGTACGCTGTATGGCCTTCACCAGACCTCAAAGTCTGAATATGATGATGATGATGATATGTTTTCTTCAGACATATAATGGAGGACAGGTGATCGTAGTTTCACAATTTGCCTTTTGTGTGAGCTGTGAGCGGTGCGGGGGGGGAATGATTTTCCCGCGGTCAGGCCTGTCTGTTCCCACGTGACAGAGAACACATGGACTTAAAGGGTCATTCCAGCAATCCTGCATGTTTGAGCTCAATATATACAATCCGTATAGGTTACTCACAACCATTTCACAAAATATACTCTGTTGTGGTAAACTTTAGAATTGTTTTTCCTAGCTTCCAGATTGCCATTGGTTTCAGTTCATTCCAGTGTGCTATTAAAATCAACTTGTAGAGACTTGAAACACACTTGAGATACATAATCCATCGCAGCAAACATATTAGGTTTTTTGCAGAAGAGAAGTAACTTTATTTAACCGATCCAACACAGAGCTGCACGGAAGAAAAAATTTATGTCTCCGCCAGGAAATACAGTCTCAGGAGAAGATGGCTTTTACAGAGAAATTAAAATGACTGTACAGTAATGATTTGTAACAGTTAAAGCCTCCCAGCCTTCATAGCACTGTGAAGCCCTTTAGACTGTGTCAGCAAATCAGCCCAATCCAAGCTTTTGTATGCCAGCGACACCTGGTATTCTGCGTTTATAAGATTTATGTCTGCTTTAAAAGGGAAACCAGGATTTAGAGTAAACACTTAACTGGGTCAGTAGCTGATTAAGAAGTATTCTCGGATAAGAAAAAGCTTTTGTTAGATTGAGAAAACTAGGCTAATTTTAACAGCTTAATCATGTTAGTCACCTGTCAACGACCTTCAGAAATGTTACTATAGTTACCACCTTACAATAGCCCATCCCCCACAATCCCTTCCATCATCATCACTTTGTTGTTCTGGTGTAAATGGTTGTCATGGGTTACGTGTCCTCTTCAACACAAGTGCGTGTGTGTGTATAGTATGTGTGTGACTGCGTTTATGCTGTGTGTGATATGTGCAATGAGGACACGCACACAATATATTTGTGGTTTGAATATGCATGCGTCAAACTTGATGCGCTAAGAAAAGTATGCTAACATGAACTGTCTGCAGTCTATGTGCCTGTGGTGTCTGCTATTTACATTCGTGGTGTAGTGTGTGTGTGTGTATGTGTGTGTTCTTAATGGGGAGCGCCACCTGGAATCAGAAATGCTAGAATCTGAGAGCCCTTATATCATCTCTCATTTGCATTTATACAAAGGCAGATCTTTAGTGGTTTAAACTAGCATGGATGCTCAGAAAAGCTATTTAAAGCTATCTGGATGTCATGTTGTAAAATAAGACCATGTGCTCAATGAAGAAATGTGTACAGACAGACAGTCATATCGTGTCATGTCTGTATTTCAGTGTTAGGAAAGTCCTTGCCTCCTTGCCTACTTTCTGCTTCCTTTGAAAACATCTTCACGTGACTGTGATGATGTGTTCATCCTAATTACTTGTATAAACAGTACGGTATATATCCACACCCTATAAACTCAAACAAAAGAAATTGGCTTAACTTTAAAGAAAGAAAATATCAGAGCATATCACTATCACACACACACATACACACACCCATACACACCTGATCATCACACAGCTCTGAGGCAAGCCTTGTGATACTTATCTTAGTTTGCACAGTACTTCAGATCATTGTCTTGCTGCGCTGTGTCCTAAAACCAGCAGGGCCAGTTTAACAACAACATATTTCTTGCATGCACACACACTTTTTCCTCTGTCTTCATGTTTTTCTAACGTCTCTCATCCTCAATCCACCCCTTTTTTCTGCTGCTGTGTTATGAAGTATATTTCATCTGACAAAGTGCATAACATCTTAATCACAGATTGTCAGAGCCTTTGGTCTCATGTTGACGGCCATTCGGATTCCATGTCTGTGGATACTTCTGCATGGTGTGTGTGTGTGTATTTTAGCAGATAATCTGTAAATCACAGCTGCTTCACATCAAAGTAAACCTTTAACTAAGCCAAAATTTTTATCTATAATACATACATTCATAACTGAAGAAAAAACTTTATCGTTATTAAAATTAATTTTAAACAGACAACTAAAATAGTTTGTGACAACTTTTGCGCGCTTCCTGTGTTTAAAAAAAAAAGTTATAATCAAAGCTGGTAGAACAAAGATCATCTGACATGGAAAATTATTTCTTTGTTGAAATGTATGAACACTTCAGTGTGTTCCAAACAAACCTGTATGGCAGGTTTATACACCTGTCATTAAAAGGAACTAATCATCCAGTCTTGGAGCTGCACATTACACCCTATCTGTGACAATGCTGATCCTAAAATAATTCCATGCATTGTATTAGCAGCAACGTTGTGTTTGTACTTACTGGGCGTTCTGGTAGACCTCCACCGAGCTGTTGAGTCCTTCCAGCTGGCCCATCAGCAGCTGCAGGTTGGAGTTAACATAACTCAGCTCCAACACAACCATCTCCCTGACTTTGTTGTTAGATGTTGCCCTGCAAACAGGAGAGAGAGGAGAGAGAGGAAGCAAAAAAGAAAAGAGAAAGACACAAAAAGTTTTTTTTTTAATTTACAAAGAAAGAAGGCAGAGAATAAATAGCACTGTTATTTTTCACTCTGACGTAGCCAAGCTCTATTAAAGCTAATTATTAAAAAAAAAAAAAAAAAANAAAAAAGGTTTTACCCCTGGTGTGTTGGACCACAGACACGTGTCATTGTGCCTCGCTGTGTGCCGGATTTACTGTCCAGCATAGAGTTTAACCAGTTCCTTTGCTTCTCAACAGGTCATTTCCACAGTAAATTATTGCAAAGTAAGATATATAAAATAAAAACCCACCATCATGACACGAGTGACATGAATACACTGTATTTTATGCTTTGTTACATGAAAAGTGCAGATGCTTCAGCAAAGGTCAGAGGTCAGGTCAGCTACAGAAGAAAAAGGTCGGGAGCTGGTAGCAGACCACCCTGAGTTTATACTATACTGCTGGGAAATGCAAAGATTACATTAATAGCATATCAGACCAAATTATTTCTGTGGCCATCTGCTCCCTTAACAATTTGGGATTATTTATCATAGTTTATCATACACTCTTAAAAACCATTTAAAATGCACATGTAAAAGTACATGTTTGTGCTGCAGAGAGCAAGATCACAGTGTCATACTGAAACTTGAGACACGTTAAGAGACTGTTACAGTCTTTAAGAGGCAGCTCGTGCCACATGACTGGTCTTTGATCACAGTTAAAGGTGTTACACCTCACAACATCTCATCCCAAATAAGTAAAATCTCACAGGAGTAAGATGGTTGCTGTCAAGAAGACTAAACCCAGTGATGGGTAGGATTTCAAAATGTGATAACTACGCTTTGTATGGCAAGGGAGAATCTTCAAAGAGGCTTTAAGCTTAACAAAACTCTAAAAATGATTGTAAATAACATAAGAATTTTGTAACCATTCATTACCAGTTATGTAAAACTGAAGATGAAAGGAAGGGAGGATAGAACCATAATGAGAATAGAACAAAGATCTGAAATAACATCACGTCTCATTTTAAAGCAACAACACCTTATAATTAGTCTTTGTTCTCTGTCCTGTTCCTCTGCTTTGTCTTTCTTGAGCTCCTACTGGCTGTCAGCAGTGCCAGTCTCAGATTTCAATCTGTCTGGTTTATAAAATAAAACTCAGCCATTGCTCTGCCTGACAAAATCAAACACGTTTGACAAAATCTTCTCCATCTCAATGGGAGGAGTCACAATCTTTAACACTAAACTAAAAGATAATAGGTTCACACTAAACTTTCGGCCCAACCAGCAAACCTGACTGAATCCAGTTGGCCGAATCAAAATCCAGCTCAAATAATCCTGTAGGGTTACTGCAGTGTGTGTGTGTGTGTGTGTGTGTGTGTGTGTGTGTGTGTGTCTGTGTGTGTGTGAGTGTGTGTGTGCAGCATATGTGTCAAGAGACAAAGAGGTCAAGACTCGCTGCAAAGCAGAGATAAGGTTAAAGAGGTGTGTGTTTGTGTGTACCTCTGTGAGCCCCTTATCTCTGGTTTGCAGTGAATCCTAACACCTTGTCCGTCTGTCTTTTCTAAAAGGAAACACAAACACACCCAAACCTGAAAGCCTAGAGATCTTTCACTGCCTTCTTCCATCAGAACGTGTCTCACCGTCAGCCTCTCTCTCTCTACGTAACCTGTAATTACAGAGGATGTGATACTTGACAGGAGGTGAAATGTAAAGACGTGCTGGCAGGCATGAGATTCAGGAAATTACAGCTGAAGGTTAAAGAGTGAAAACAAGGCGACATGGGTTCATCCTGCTTTAATACATGATATCTATGTTTAACAACTGATGTTTTGGACTTATTTTCAATATTCCATCATTTGAAAGTGAAGGCTGTAATGGGATAGGAGGGGAAAGTGGTCCAGCATTACAAAACCTCTACTATACAAATGTCTTGGAAGACAGTCGTAGTCATACTAAGATAATCCAAACTCCAAACAAAAATCTAATAATTCATTGTGGCTTTGAACATAGTGGAGTGTGTATTAAACTTTCTTAAAGGACCCATTTTGCATGTTTGAACTTAATATATTCAATTTTCATACACGTAACCTTACTGACAATCATTTCCCAAAGCATACTACTGGAACGGTGAATTAAAAATGTTTTTCCTACCTTCCAGACCTCCATTGGTTTCAGTTCATTCTGCTATTAAAATCAACTTGTTGATACTGTAAACGTTCTTGGGATAGGTAATCCATCATCACCAACAAGACGTGTATTCAGGTTTTTTTAGAAGTTATGTAATTTTAGTGTTTAAGCTCAATAAAAAGCGTGGAGTGAATGTATGCCTCCACCGGGGAATATAGTCCCAAAAGAAGACCTGCGTTTATGGAAAAATTTAAAGGACCGTGACTTCATAAGGCTGCGTAACTATTAGCAGGAGAAACATGGATTTTTAAGGTGGGTGTATCACTTGAATATTTGATTTTGAAAGATTAAGACATTTTGCAAAATATCAGGAAAGCTGAAATACGGTTTTATCCTTTGGGAAATGATTGTCAGTAACGTAACATGTATGAAAATTGAATATACTAGGCTCAAACATGTAAAATGGGTGGTATGGCCCTTTAAGGTCTGGTACAGAGAGCATAAACACAATCCACTAATAAATGCTTTAATCTTTGGGATTCTTTCATTCTGCACCCACTTGTATGATAGAAAATTATTGAATATAGGATAAACCAACCATAAAGGCTGAAATGTTAAGAATATGTTTTGATGAGTTAATTACCCTATATACTGGAATATAAGGCAATCTCGTGTATCAGCCGACTCCCTGATTTTGACCTGCAAATTTAGATTTTTAAAGAACCCCGTATATAAGCCGACCCCCTGATGTTGTTCCATCAATTTGTTTAGCAAATTACCTGTTTTTCTGGGTATTGTCATAGTATTCCTGTGATTTTCTGAAAATAATCCACGCACAGGTAAACATGATATTTATTTCAGCAGCTGATTACCATAACTGACCAATCACAACAGAGCTTACTGGCTGCCGCAAAATGTGCTGATCAGTCAGTAAGTCAGGAAATATCTCATTCTAAGGTATGATTTAAACTATTTTCATGGGTAGTGGTAATGGTAGTATTTCCACCCCTGGAAATTTCCTTCTCTGGGATCAAATCTGAATTTCTTGTCTATAAGCCGACCCCCGATTTACTTTGTTAAATTTGGTAATAAAACGTCAGCTTATACTTAAGTATATACAGTAATTCATGTTCTCGTTTATTTGGTTAGAGTGTAGCAGGCCACAACACACAGCCCCCACCCCCAACACACACCCACCCACCACTCCACTCCATCACTTCCGTTTGGACTGCTGAATGTTTTCTAAGGAGGTTTGGTCTGGGGAACACATCAGGGTGGAGGAGGTAGAGGAGTTGCGGTTTGGACAGGATGCATGCCAGTTCTCCAGCCAAGACGCTGTTATTAATATCTAATTTAATATTTGATCATCCCACAGAGTCTGGGAAACAGACAGCAAACCAAGCAAGTGTGGTTTTACCGAAACTTTCCCCATCCACCCTCTCTGCAATGGCCATTTTCATTTTTGGCGAGAAGTCAGATTTACAGGTTTTTTTGTTTTTGTCTTCAGGCCTCTGGTCTGAATGAGATAAATCTGATACATATGCTGTTGTACTTTTCCAAAACATAAAACCATATGCTAGTTTTCATATTATTTTGCCAAATCCTCTAATCTTCCAAAATCAAATGTTCAGGCGATAAACCCACCTTAAAATTCAATGTTTCGCCTGCTAACACGCATGTTCGCATGTAGAAAGCATGTTTTGTCTTGTTTTTTAATTTTATTTCTCTGGTGAAAGCAGTTTTCTCTTGGAAAGATATTCCCTGGCAGAGACATAATGTACACTTTCTTTCATGTAGTTCCGTGTTGGATCGTTAACTTAAGTAACTTCAACAAAAAAAGTGTTTCTCTGTGATGGATAACATATCTCAAGCATGTTTCAAGTCTCTACTAGTTGGTTTTTATCGTGCACTGGAAAGCCACTCCAGTAGCAGAAAACTGGAAAACGCTAGGCAGTAATACAACTTATATCAAAATTTCCGACATGGTCCTTGAAGCAAGAGGGCTATCTTTATTAATATTAGTGCAGTGCCTGTTCAAAAGGTGCCTGTTCAGACCGGGCCAGACTTTATGGTGTGTGTGTCGCAGCCTGTCATAATTTAGTTCTGCACATCCTCCTGGGCTAGCTTTGTTTGCTGTATGGGGTCATGTTGAGACCGTGCCACTGGACCAGAGCATATGCTGCTGCGCCCAGAGCGTATCCTGCCACGTGGACTACTTTTTACCAGCACAGCTCAATTTGAGAACCGCTCATCCAAACAACTTCACACGTCACAATGCACGTCCTTGGTTCCTGAGCAATAAACCTGCTGAATATCAGCTTCATACAGTGCTGGGTTCTAGAGATGTTGGTGCCACAGACAGACGAAGAAACTGTCTTTATAGCTAGATTAGATAGTTGTCTTTGAAGTTCAAATTTTTTGTCCTCTTATCTCTCTTTTTTCTTTACCATTTTCACTGTTTACAATAGGACAAAATCACAAGAGGAGAGGAGAGAACTGGTTTGACCAGCAACTGTTTGACAGAGTGGGTAATGCAGAACAGAGGGAACAAAACAAGGAGAGGTAAGGGCATTGACAACACACACACACACACACACACACACAACACAACACAACACAAGAAAAGCACGGGCGCATGAACTATAGTTATTCTTACTTAAAGGACCATACCGTCATTTTCCATGTTTGAGCCTAATATATTCAATGTTCATACATGTTACGTTACTGACAATCATTTCTCAAAGGATAAAACCGAATTTCAGCTTTCCTGATATTTTGCAAAATCTCTTAATCTTTCAAAATCAAATATTCAAGTGATACACCCACCTTAAAAATCCATGTTTCTCCTGCTAATAGTTACACAGCCTTATGAAGTCACGGTCCTTTAAATTTTTCCATAAACGCAGGTCTTCTTTTGGGACTATATTCCCCGGTGGAGGCATACATTCACTCCACGCTTTTTATTGAGCTTAAACACTAAAATTACATAACTTCTAAAAAAACCTGAATACACGTCTTGTTGGTGATGATGGATTACCTATCCCAAGAACGTTTTAAGTATCAACAAGTTGATTTTAATAGCAGAATGAACTGAAACCAGTGGAGGTCTGGAAGGTAGGAAAAACATTTTTAATTCACCGTTCCAGTAGTATGCTTTGGGAAATGATTGTCAGTAACGTTACATGTATGAAAATTGAATATACTAGGCTCAAAAATGCAAAATGATGGTATGGTCCTTTAAGAATAATTCTACAAAGTGTCAATGGTACAAATCTACAAAACAGTTTCTGATGCTACGTAGAACTGATTTATGAAAGTTTATAGATGCGAAGAAGAATCTGCTGCTGAAAACGTCTCAGACATCATTATGGTGAAGTCTTATGTAGAATTTAACTGTCCTGATTAGATTTCTCACCCTAAAACACAGCAGATCACAGAAATGTGGGTCCATCAAAGTCAGAGTTCCCAATTGGATCCTGAAGAGCCTAGATGAAGGCAGTCTGTGTTAGGAAACACAAAGCTGCCATCTTTCCTACGTGACTTTAACTCAGCATGACATTCCAGGTGAAACTCCAAGTAAACAGGGTCAAGTTTTATTTTGCACACACACACACGCACACAGCATATGATTTAAAGCCTTATAAATAAAGCTAAGAACATACCTAAAACTCAAAAATGCAAACAGGCTGTGGTCTGAACTGCAGATGGGCTGGCATAGAGCAAAGACACACACACACACTTTGCCTCTGGCTTTAGCTGGGCAGACAATTTAAAATACTGGAGGAATGTGAATGCTTCTGAGGCTGACAGTAGGCTTAGACAGGCCTAATGGAAAACAGACACACACACACACACACACACACATACATACATACACACACACACACACACACACACACACACAAGCCTGGTGGGGTACCCCCTCTCACCAGACGAATCTTAACAACCAGACAGAGATAGAGATGCTCTGAGTATCTGCTGCTGGGAGAAGCTGAACCTGTGTTGCAACAAAGATGCTGTACCTTTTGTCCCTTTCACAAAAAGATTCAGCCTCTATAAGTACCGTATATACTCGACTATAAGCTGACTCCCCCAATTCTGACCTGTAAATTTAGCTTTTTACAGAAACCCCCATATAAGCTGACCCCCCAAAGTTGCTCCATCAATTTATTTGTTTAGCAAATTAGCTTACCATTTTTTTTTCTGGGTATTGTCATAGAATTCCTGTGATTTTCTGAAAGTAATCCACGTACCGGTGAACAGCTGATTACATAACTAACATTAGCTGACTTTAAGTTTTCCGGACTCCTCTTCCTCTTCTGAATCACCAAACAGTTCAACAATACATTGATGAAGGTCAGAAAAGCTTTACAAATGAGCTTTAATTATCACAGCACTTATTTAGCATATTTAGCTGTGTAATTATGGTGAGTTTTTTTAATAATCTCACCCGTTACGTGTTTTCAGTAATTATCCTGTACTTGGTCAATACGAAATTTTGGAATTCCCTCAGCTGACCTCCTGATGTTGCTCCATCAATTTATTAGTTTAGTAAATTACCTGTTTTCCTGAGTATTGTCATAGTATTCCTCTGATTTTCTGAAAATAATTCACATAGGGGTCGTGGCTGTTTTAAAACTTCACCGCTTTAACGGGGCTTCTCTTCCTGACGCACACCGGAATGATAACATCGCATCTTGCTCTTTTCGTGGATTATTTATTTTCTAAATCAAAACAACAAAACATGAGGTGAGGTGAGGTAGATAACTATACCGCTGCCCCGTTCCTCCAGCTGAGCGTCTATAGATCCTCCGTGATGGAGCCGGCTCTGATCAGTCAGCATATTAAAACTAATAACTTATTTGATTTCACTTTTCCCAAATTNCCCCGTTCCTCCAGCTGAGCGTCTATAGATCCTCCGTGATGGAGCCGGCTCTGATCAGTCAGCATATTAAAACTAATAACTTATTTGATTTCACTTTTCCCAAATTAAATATTTTAAACATTTCATAATTAACCAAGAAATAACTCTAACACCGGTATCGATATTTATTTCAGCAGCTGATTATGTTAGCTCTTACTGGCCTCTGCAAAATGTGCTTAATAAGATGTTTAGTCAGGAAATATCTCATTATAAGGTATGATTTCAACTATTTTCTATGGATAGTGGTAATTGGTTATTTTCCACGCCTGGAAATTTCGGTCTGATTTGAATTACTCGACTAAAAGCCAACACCCCAATTTGCGTTGTGAAATTTGGTGAAAAAAACTCGGCTTATAGTCGAGTTTATACGGTAAACACATAACAGCAAACCGTCTGACGGAACAAGCTTTCTGACTAAACCATCCTGAAACACACTGTTCCTGACTCCCTGCCAACACCACACAAACACACAGAGCAATCTCATCCAATCCTATGTAATAAATGTTGTCATGAAGCTGGTAAGGTTCCTTTTTTGTTGTGACTGTCAGAAAGATGTTGATGTAACTACGTAACACGTGAGGCTCTAGTTTGTGGTGTTGTTGTATTTGTAATTTGTAATTTTTATTTATATTGGGATAATGCACATTAATATACAGTCAAATGTACATATGTCAGATTTAGCCAACGCTGACTAGTTTTCATCTGTAGTCCCATGCCAAGATGATAAGATGGCTGCTTACAATATAAAATGATTAGACAACATGATACATTATATAAAAAAACAGATCCAAAAGCTTTACAATAACAAAAAAACAAAACAAAAAAAAAAAAAAAAAAANAAAAAAAAAAAAAAAAAAAAAAAAACCCATTGGTCTCCTGGACATACTTCAAATCCATCATTAAAATACCTCTAAACACAGTACAGCACAGGGGTTCTCAAATACAAACCTTAAAGGTCCATAAAGAAAATTTTCAATAAGACAAAGATTCCGTTTATTAAAGTTGGAATGGGATCCTAGTTTTTACCACGAATTTAAAGGCCCATACCACCCATTTTGCATGTTTGAGCCTAATATATTAAATTTTCATACGTTACATTACTAACAATCATTTCCCAAGGGATAAAACCGTATTTCAGCTTTCCTGATATTTTGAAAAATCTGTTAATCTTTTAAAATCAAATATTCAAGTGATACACCCACCTTAAAAATCCATGTTTCTCCTGCTAATAGTTACACAGTCTTATGAAGTCATGGTCATTTAAATTTTTCAATAAATACAGACTAAAATACAGTTTTGGAACTATATTCCTTGGTGGAGACATACATTCACGCTATGCTTTTTATTGCGCTTAAATTATTATATATATTATATAATTATTTTATTGCGCTAAAATTATATAACTTCTAAAAAACCTGAATACACGTCTTGTTGGTGATGATGGATTACCTATCCCAAGAACGTTTCAAGTATCAATAAGTTGATTTTAACAGCGTACCAGAATGAACTGAAACCAATGGAGGTCTGGAAGGTAGGAAAAACATTTTTAATTCATCGTTCCAGTAGCATGCTTTGGGAAATGATTGTCAGTAACATAACATGTATGAAAATCGAATATATTAGGCTCAAACATGCAAAATGGGAGGTATGGTCCTTTAACTTAATGACATAGTCTCTCTTGAAAACGCCATGCATTGTAGAGTTTGCGGTTCTTCTCAGTTTAATAAACTGCTTAAGCGGTGGAGCGGCCAAACCATGGACAATTTTAAAAACAAGACCTAAATTTGCATTGATTAAATTTTCCCAACTGAGAAGTTTATGTTTGCTCAAAATATTACAATGATGAAAACGGTTTGGTTTTTTTATCCAGAATTTTTACTGACTGCTTAAATACGTCTTCTAGACTTTTTAAAGTCGTATTATTGGCTTGTGAGCAGCTACTGATGCAATAAGTAATATGTGAAAGAATCATGGCTCTTTCCTTTCCATTTCTCTTCTTTAGTTATTCATTTATTTGACCATGCCTCCATCCTTCCTTCCTTCCTCATGCTCTTTTCTGCTTCAAAACATGCTCGCTTAGTGTTTATGTGAATGACAGTTATATTATAGTCCCACATTTGCTGCTATATTATTTCTGACGTGATTCTAGGTGTTTTCTTTTCCTGTTTTTATCTGCAGACACCTTCATGTTTACAGACCTGTTCCTTTCTGGTTCAGCCGGTTCCGATAGTGGAAAAGTTAAATCTGTTCAACGAAACTAATTATTCTCCGCTGTCATAAGAAGCAGACTGAGTTTCACATTAATCAAACATACAGCAGGTACTCTTCACTCCTCTGTTCTATTCTTCATTACTCGCAATAAACCTACTTTTATAATTACTTGATTTCAGAATTACAAACAGAAATTCTGTTATTTGTGCTACCATAGAATTACATAAACTTAAAGGATCCACAAAGGCAGAAGCTTGAAACAGAAGTTTAGTTATTTGAGCCAACCAGCTTAAAGGACCAGACCATACCGGCGATTGTGCATGTTTGAGCCAATACATTCCATTTTTATACACAAAATGTTACTGACAATCATTTCCCAAAGGATAAAACCATATTTCACTTTCCTGATATTTAGCAAAATCTCTTAATCTTTCAAAATCAAATATTCAAGTGATACACCCACCTTAAAAATCCATGTTTCTCCTGCTAATAGTTACACAGCCTTATGAAGTCACGGTCCTTTAAATTTTTCCATAAACGCAGGTCTTCTTTTGGGACTATATTCCCCGGTGGAGGCATACATTCACTCCACGCTTTTTATTGAGCTTAAACACTAAAATTACATAACTTCTAAAAAAACCTGAATACACGTCTTGTTGGTGATGATGGATTACCTATCCCAAGAACGTTTACAGTATCAACAAGTTGATTTTAATAGCAGAATGAACTGAAACCAATGGAGGTCTGGAAGGTAGGAAAAACATTTTTAATTCACCGTTCCAGTAGTATGCTTTGGGAAATGATTGTCAGTAATGTTACGTGTATGAAAATTGAATATATTGGGCTTAAACATGCAAATTGGCCGGTATGGTCCTTTAATGCCGCCTGACTTCCACTATGTGTATCCATGGGAAGAAAACCTGCTTTCATATAACTGAGGCTGGTGACGGATCACGATAACACAAGAGTATTTCTGAAGGATGATTCTGTTCTACCGAGAATCAGAAAATATGATTTATTGCTTATAGAAGCTAATAACAACAAAATAAGTACCTGCACACACTGCATTTATTTATTTTGTATTATTATCTTATTTTTTATTCTTGTTTTTTTTGGGAGATATAACTCTTGAATCACAGAAGTCCAGGCCTGTTTGCTTTGTGTTTGGACTTTAAGCAACAGTGAATAAAAAGGCTGGGGGAGCGTGGGAGGAGCCCCTGGCTTTCTCCGCTGCCTTGTACCTGCTGAGAAATCTGATCTCTGATGCAGTCAGACAAGCATTTCAGCAGGGAAAGGCCATTTCCTGATTCATCTTTTCAATCTCAGACAACTGAGGCACCCAAGGGTCTGACAGCTGATGACACAGTACACCTTGTTGGTATGAGTTGGCATTAATTCCTCTTCCTGCTCACTGAAATCACGCTTTATTTCTGCTGTTATGCAGCTACATCATAATGCAACAAACATTTTTCTGAGAACTCATTGTTCTCTGCAGAAACATTCTGGAAAGTTGATACTTTAGTTGCATAGAGCAGGAGACATTCAAACGTAAAATTACAACAAGAATATAGTATTCATACCTGGTAAATATGGGTAAAATTGGCAACAAATACTTTCTTTTATGTGTTCTTTAGGGGGTGTCACGATATACTGGTATTGACAATAACTGTGATATTTTAAAAATGAAATATTGATATCATGTTAATTATACACGTATGATAATATGTAAATAATCCAGCGCCTCTTAAATAATTTCCATTTCTTTCCATTCTTGCTTTGTNGTATGATAATATGTAAATAATCCAGCGCCTCTTAAATAATTTCCATTTCTTTCCATTCTTGCTTTGTCTCCCTGTGTCTGTCTGTGTGTGTGCCACACAAACACACACACACACAATGTGACGCCGTGAAACAGTAACTAGCTAGCTAGCTAGCTACTACCACAGTGTGTGGCTCCTCCTGCTGCACTAAATCCTGATGGAGGAGCTGACAGACAGAGTGAGACACTCTGCCCTAACCTGAAAAAAGTTAGCTGCCAGTGTGGAGTTTTTAGGATTCGGTAACAAAGACAGGAAGTTGGTAGACGCCCCAGTCTGCAGGAAATGCTGATCAAACAGGAACCGCTAAAGGGGGTGATACCACCAACCTGTTCACCACCTTCACCTCCATCATCCTGCAGATTTCACCACGGTAGAGACAGGAAGTAGCAGTTAGCTTGCTAGCCCTGAAACAGGAAATGTTCCATGAAGTCTTAGTTGTGTTGTTAAAGCTAAGTTATCATGGCGTTGGACTTGACAGGATTTTCTCTCTCTCCTGGTTATTTGTTAGATTTGTGGATCTTTTGTTTATCAGGTCATCTGGTTCCTTCACACCATCCTTTAAGGTGGAATTGCTGTTTTTGTAGCTTTTGTACAGTTCTGGTTACAGACTCTCTGTACCTTCCTACAATTCATTTACCAAAAAAATGACAAAACAAAGTTGAAGATGAATTTGACTGACAGCATTATAATTATTATATTTTAAATTTTCAACAGATATCGTGATAATATTGTTATTGGCCACAATAATCTTTTGGCCACGATAATTGTGTAGTGAAAATCTGATATCCTAACAGCCCGAGTGTTGTTATTCACATCAACCCATGATGAAAATACAAAAGCTCAGGCTGCTGTATGAGTTTCCAGGTTTCCAGGTTGTTTACAGGTTTCTGAGGTTTCTCCATGCAGACAGCAGCTCTTTGTTTTCTGGCTCCTCTTCAACATTTTTATCATCTGATATCATCTGCCCCTGTCGTTGTTTTGATTCTAAGCAAAAACTCATTAAAACTCTGAAAGATGAAGTGAAGACGAACTTAGCTGGAGTCCCTCTGACAGGAAATGACTAACTAGTAATAAAAATGACATGAAGAATGAATGATATATGAGCAAATGAGGTGATAAAAGACAAACTATATAGAATAGCTGGTTTTGCCCTGCGTAATCTGTGTGTGTGCGCGCGTGCCATCCAAGGTGTTATTGTTCTTTTTATTTATATGCACATTTGTTTGTGTAATGGCTCAATATGCCAACTTCAATCTACACTTTTAGTCAAAAATAGATAAATAAGTAAAAATCTATCAATATGTGGTTAACCCGCTAATCAATCTTGAATGAATTTTAACTTATAAGGGGAATAACAATGATATTACTTAAAGGACCATACCATCTGTTTTGCATGTTTGAGCTTAATATATTCAATTTTCATACACTGTTACTGACAATCATTTCCCAAAGCATATTACTTTAACGGTGAATTAAAAATGTTTTTCCTACCTTCCAGACCTCCATTGGTTTCAGTTCATTCTGGTATGCTATTAAAATCAACTTGTTGATACTTGAAATGTTCTTGGGATAGGTAATCCATCATCACCAACAAGATGTGTATTCAGGTTTTTCTAGAAGTTATGTAATTTTAGTGTTTAAGCACAATAAAAAGTGTGGAGTGAATGTATGCCTCCACCGGGGAATATAGTCCCAAAAGAAGATCTGCGTTTATGGAAAAATTTAAAGGACCATGACTTCATAAGGCTGCATAACTATTAGCAGGAGAAACATGGATTTTTAAGGTTGGTGCATCGCTTGAATATTTGATTTTAAAAGATGAAGAGATTTTGCTAAATATCAGGAAAGCTGAAATACAGTTTTATCCTTTAGGAAATGATTGTCAGTAATGTAATATGAAAATTGAATATATTGGGCTCAAACATGCAAAATGAGTGGTATGGTCCTTTAAACCTTTAATTTTAATACGAAAGGCTCCTACACACTGTGCAATTTTTGGCCCAGACAAAAGATAACGATTGGGAGAGAAATGTGAAAAAAAATACTGAAGCATAGATGCAAATGTGTGGTGCTAGATGGCAGTATGAGACGTTCATAGACGGTAAATTTAGCACTCTTGTGTCCAAAGAGACGTGACAAAATCCTGACAGTGCCAGAAATTTAGGAGCAAAATCTCAGTGTCTGTCTGCAAATCCCGTCTATAAAGTGGGCGACAGGAATACAGAGTGAAATGGCATGAGGAGGCTTCTAAAGTTCATACAGCAAAACAATCATCACATGTATGCAGAGGGTGTGACTGTGACAGAGAGTGTGTGAGTGACGGAGAGGTGCACACACACCTAGAGGCGCACAGAGAGAGAGAAAGAGAGAGAGAGAGAGAGAGAGAGAGAGAGCNTGCACACACACCTAGAGGCGCACAGAGAGAGAGAAAGAGAGAGAGAGAGAGAGAGAGAGAGAGAGCATGGTTTTTCCTGCTTGTCATAGCACCGTGGGTCACTGCACCTTGATCTCACAATCTGACGTGAATCAAAGTGGATCTTGAACAGTCTGACACAGTTTCCTGTCTGCTCAGTGTGAACTCTTATGAGATCTCTGATACTCAGCCTGTAGGAGCCTTTAGTTAGAATTAAACACGGGAAACAGTAATTTTCCACCACTGACCATTTTTCTCCTTTAATTTTGAAATTCAACATTAAATAGTCCGAAATTCAAAGTTCAATCCAGTTTGATTTATTGGAATTATGCATCCTAACTACTGCATCATGTATCCTACATGCATCCTGCTCTCCTAAATTATGACTATGTTAATGAAGGCGGCTCAGATAAATGTAAAGTAATGTTGTGAGTTTGTTCTTACTTGAGCAGGTTCTCAGCTCCGGCCCTCATCCTCATCTGTTTGATGATCTGCTGGTTCAGACTGGCTCGCTTATTCTGCAGTTTGCTTCGTCCGGTCTGCGCAAACGGGTTACAGCCCTGAAAAACAAATATGTCAGCTGCAGACAATAATATTTTAAAGAATAAAGAAAAGCCTCATTTTCTTATTGATTATGAGCCTTTTTTTTTTTTTTTTTTTTTTGGAATGTTTGGAGGTTTTGGTGGTAAATTGAAGTTAAAATGATTACAAGTTATAAAGCAGGATGTCAAATTCACCTCAGCACACAAGAAATGTGTTTCTCATAAAAGTTGCTTCCTGTGACGCTACAAGAACATGCAGGTTGCATAACGGAAGTGCATTACCCTCTTTCCCTTTCCCGCTTACATGTTTGAATGGTGTGTGTGTGTGTGTGTGTGTGAGAGAGAGAGAGAGAGAGAGAGAGCTGTGTGTTCTTGTCCCTATCGCAACCACAGGTGTCCTATCTGTCCTATATGTCCTAAGTCAACATGCTGTCAGTCACAGTGCAGCACTGGCCAAAAGTATTACTCCCCCTGTATTTCTGTGTAAACTTTACTAAAGTACCACTCCAAACACAACAAGATTCATTTATTGGTGTTTTACAAGTAGCTGAGTATTTGTTCATAATATTCAACTATTCTTTAGACTTAAATGTGGATTTCAGAGTAGTAATATGACTACAATATNAATATTCAACTATTCTTTAGACTTAAATGTGGATTTCAGAGTAGTAATATGACTACAATATTTCTACGTGTCAGCGAAAACATGTGAAAACCATTTGACCTCTGACCCTACCTCAAAGAAGATGTTTTAACTTCCTGTTTGATCTCTACTAATAATATTGGTATTCTTCTTCAAATCTTAGCAATATGTCTAAAGTGTCTTCCTACTTAACACTATTAACAACTATTGTTTTTTTTTCAGTTGTACTTACTCTAACACACTAAAAATACATGTTGTTGTTTTGTTTGGAGTGATATTTAACTCAGAAAGAAAAGTTTACACAAAAATACAGGGAGGTGCAGTACTTTTGGCCATCGCTGTGATGCAGACGCACTGTATTACAGGTGTTGTATTAGAACAGACACGGCCCAGGTGTGGTCTGATCATGTGACGCTAACAGACCAGTCGGCTCAGTAAAACCAGTTAACTTACAGTCCAAACCTCCACTCTCTGCTGAGGTAAACAGCAGAATGAGCTTCAGCAGCAATGTTACAAGCAAAGGAAGGCATTATTCATTTCTAATGGTCTTTTAGATTCCAAAGTCATGTTTTGTTTTGTTTTGTTTTTTTTGTTTTACTCAGAGATCAGCATCAGCTGCAAAACAACAACTCAAACCATATTCAGCAGAGAAGACAAAGAGTTCAAACCTGGAATCCTGCAAACATAAGATTTTCTCTCTAAGCACTGGGCCACCCTGACAGAATAAATTATTTCAGAAACATCAAAGGTCATAATTAAGCAATCTAAGAGAACTTTTCTAAATTTTACTCTTAAAGATCCTCTATGTACACATCTTAGGACTTGTAAAAATGTAATAACATTTTGTCCAACATGCCTAATTAGCAATAAACTGCTGTGAGTCATGCAGCTTTAGCTCTTATCCTGCCTTCCTGTGCAATGAGTAAGCAGGTGGAGGAGCACTCTGTTTCTTATAGGCACATTTTAACCACATTGGTCATACAACAATACTGAAACTTTTTTTTTTTTTTTTTTTNTTTTTTTTTTTTTTTTTTTTACTTTGAGACTTTAACCACTCAGCTCTAATGACTGGCACTTGGGTGTTGCTGTGCAAAGAACACAGTGACCTGAGAGTGTAATGATTAACTATTTAAACAAATTGAAACCTTAATCACACAACAGAGTTGTATCGCTGATGTCGGGGTGTGTCCCGGCTGGATATCACAGCAGCTATTCTTGGCAGAAAAGCATGGTGAGGATGGTAGTACACGAGTGGAGAGGGTGTGGACCAAAATGTGGACGCATCAGTCATTACATCAAAAGTGAGGTACATGTGTGTGTTGAGCAGCAAGGGAGTGGTTAGTTACTGGTAGTAACCATTGCACAATGTCCCATTTCCTTTATGATGTAAATCCATGAGACTATTCCACAGTGATTCTATGTCTAATGAAACAGCATCTTTTAATCTTTAATATTTAAAGGACCATACCACCCAGTTTGCATGTTTGAGCCTAATATATTCAATTTTCATACATGTTACGTTACTGATGATCATTTCCCAAAACATAAAACCATATTTCAGCTTTCCTGATATTTTGCAAAACCTATTAATCTTTCAAAATCAAATATTCAAGTGATACACCCACCTTAAAAATCCATGTTTCTCCTGCTAATAGTTACACAGTCTTATGAAGTCACAGTCCTTTAAATTTTTCCATAAATACAGGTCTTCTTTTTGGACTATATTCCCCAGTGGAGGCATACATTCACTCCACGCATTTTATTGCACTTAAACACTAAAATTATATAACTTCTAAAAAAAACCTGAATACACGTCTTGTTGGTGATGATGGATTACCTATCCCAAGAACGTTTCAAGTATCAACAAGTTGATTTTAATAGCGTACCAGAATGAACTGAAACCAGTGGCAGTCTGGAAGGTAGGAAAAACACTTTTAATTCACTGTTCCAGTAGTATTCTTTGGGAAATGATTGTCAGTAACATTACATGTATGAAAATTGAATATATTAGGTTCAAACATGCAAAATGGGTGGTATAGTCCTTTAAGTTTGGTCCATAAACCTGCTGGTTGGATATAGCAGCTTTAATTTTGCATCAGTTAGCTGGAAAGATGATGGTTTGTTGTGGATTGAGTCTTGGTACATTGTTTGTCGTCGTTTTGACTTTGTGTTTCTGTTCTTTTCACGTCTGTCTTGAAAAACATCTTAATTCCAAACCTGATGTAATTTACTACTGAAGTAGTGTAAGAAGTAATGCTCCAACACTTACAGCTACACCTGAGCCACGCAGACCACATGATGATGACTTTACATCACACAAAGTGACCAGATCACATTGTTCCACACCACAAACTGAACCCCTAGTGTCCACTGAACCACTCAGGGAACTGAACCCCTCTCGTGCCTTGCTCTAGTTACTGAAACAGTACCGCCCTTCTCTTTCAGAACACAACACAAAGACAGTACAATCATTATTGCACTCCCCAAACAGCAAGTGATGCTGCTGTTGTGTAAGCAGGGCTTCATAAAGAAACTTTCATGGGATAATTGGTTTATACAACTGGCAATTAAGCCTGGCAAGAAGCCAGGGAGAGTTTTAGCCATGACCCGGTTGTGGCAGCATAATAGGCTCAGCATGGCTTGATAACTCTGATTGCTGAATCACATACTAATCAAAAATATTTGCACATTTTCAGGGTGAAGTGGCATGAAAATATATTCACTTACTAACTTCACAGAGAAGGGAGCTTGGTCAATCTCAAATTCATCGATATTCAGTGAACAGCTGAATGAGAGAACAGTTGATCACTGACAGATCTCTCATTTGTCTTTTTCCAACATAAACTCTGCTGAGGAAATTTAACTGTGCTTCCAACTTGAGAGAGCTGGGCTGGTCTGTGAAACAGGAGGACACATGTTGTCAATTTGTCTGTATGGTTTGGCTGAAGCACAGCCTTAGGCCAGATGCTACGTCAATGCTCGCAACAGTCAAGGAGGATAAGGAGAAAAAACATGCCGAATCGGCTTTTTGTTTTGCCATTTTTCCACCCTGCAGTCGTCCAGTCGGATGTCAGCCAGCTGGAGCAGAAACAGTGATGGTTGGGACGGGAGCCCTGAGCCACAACAGCTCCCCGGAGCATCGGTCGACCCAGTGAGGCCTTGTAAATCATCTAACTCATTTTCACCCAGGAGAGAGAGACGGGCACAAAAAAACTGAAGCAGTGACAGTCTTGGCTCAACTTGGTTAAAATTTGACCAAAGCTTTTCCAAATTGCAAATCTCTTTAACATTACACAAGTATGAGAATGCAGTTACTCATTGTTGCGTGGTTTCAGCAAATGTGCAAGCGATGGAGAAAAAGAGACAAAGGAAACCTAACAAGGTTTAGGATGAGTTAGGCCCAGCAGATTGTGTCACAATAATAAAGGAAATGGTTTATGATTGAGGTAGTAAGCTCCACTTCTCCCCATCATGTCCTTTAGCAGATCCAGACGCTGGCTCCCACTGGCCTTTTTATAGACACAGGAAGTGCAGCACAGAGCCTAAATCCAGACAGCGTTCAGATGGTGATTCGGGGGATTGAAGGACAGAAAGGCCCTCTTCAGTTGCCCATCTAAACATGCTTGTCTATAAATACAGTCCAGTTGAGGACACCAGTGTAAAGGAGACATGGACCACCGCATGACAGTCAGGGTGTGCAGTAAAAACACATCAGTTTTCTTTTCTCATAGCCTCTCATAACTCTTCCAGTCAGAAACAACACATTAAAATGTAACAGTTGTAAGCACATAAAATGTAGAGTGCATCAGAGTGGTTTCCCAGCTGATCCTCATGCACTGTATGTGCATTAATTTGATGATTTCAAATGTGCAACGATGGCTCACCAGCTAATTTCCATAACGAACATGCATCCACTTCAACACAAGCAAAAGGGAGGGAAATAACACTTTAATCTGAGTGACAATTTGCATAACCTTCCACTCAACACTTACATTTACCTTTCAAAAGAGCTGATGCATTTACTCACAGAACCCATCTCAGGGTCAAACTGTAGAAAAAAACACAAATACCTAGCATTACAGACAACAAATCTATCTTCTCTGAAGCACAAAGAAAAGAAATGGAGCCTGAGCTCTGACTGTCAGTGACCATCACAAGTCTAACAGCCAGCAGGGAGCACATAATGTTGATTACAGGATGATTACTAACCCTCATTCCATTCAAATGACTGAAATTACACTGGCGCAAACAACTATACATGGAGTGACACACACACACACACACACACACACACACAGACACAGTAACATCTGAAGCTGACAGTGCTGTGGTCTCTGCTGCTGTTAATGACAAATCAGAGCTGCAGATCCACTAAATTTAGGTTTGACACCATGACATATCAACAACCTTCGGTACTTGATTACATTGTATTTTTGAAGATATGTATTTATTTGATTCTAAAATACACTTTATTAGATACACTTGTATAATCAAATGTTGTACAGGTGTGGCTATGCTTAGTTCTTAGAGGTGTTGATTCAGCTCTGTTAGGTAAATATTGGACACACCTTCAATAAAATGCAGAAAAATACAGCAGGACAGCCAACTATGGCTTTAAAAATTACCACAGAGTTGAATCAAAACCATTCTAACACAGTGTCAACATAACATTATTATTAATATCACAAACACAAGGTTTATTGCAGGGTTAATGTCCTGCATAGCATGAAACTGGATGTACAAATGTGCTGATAAAGTGGCCAATGAGTGCATTCATAATTTAAAATAACTTTCTAATGATAAAATTCTATGTATAGTTTCTGATTAAATACGTTACAGAATACTACTATTGCCAATGTATTATACCTGTCAACGTAAAAATACTGTGGTAGGCTACGTGTAAATAGCATAAGTGAAATATATTTATAATCAGGTAAGGTGAAGAGGCTAAGCTAACAACAAAGGCTAAGCTAACAACAAAGTGAATATAACCGCGTTTCCTAAAACGAGTTATTATAAATTTTTAGCCTAAAACTCTAAGTACATATGAAAACATTACGGTCAGCGAAACACAAAGCAGTTTAAAGACAGCCTAGTTATTAGAGAAACATCTGTTAAACTAGTTCTTTAAAGCCCATATTTTCCCATTTTCAACACAACAAAATGCAGAGTAGCATAATTTAATAACTCACCTTTCTGAAGTAAGTACTGTCTCCCCCACCATCTTTGATGCCGTTTGGTAAAATAGCGTCCGTCATCCTGGAGGTTCACACGATGAGAAGGAAAAAGTGAATTTAGAGCAGACTGCTGCTGTTCAACAGGTGTGTGTTCTCACACCAAAGCGTGTGTGTGCGCGTTCTCTCCAACGGTTTGCGTTCTGACTCCCTTTGACTCAAACACGGACTTTTCCAGGAGAACCACAAACTCCGCCCAGGAGAAAAGAGAAAAGACATACAGATAGGCCGGTCTGTTACCGCGCCATCTGGTGGCGACAGTACGACAGTGCAGATTTTCTTTTCCTGGAATAAATCTGGGTACATATGGAATACCCATTGTGCCAAAATTAAACAATAAATAAATAAAATAATAAATAAATAAATGTGGAAATATAAAGAGGAATAAATAAAAGAATAAACAAATAGACAAATTTAAAAAAATAAATAAAAGAATAATTATGAGCATTTTTTAGTTATTTTCACTTATTTGTTCATTTGCTTCTGTATACATTTATTTATTCATTTATTTCTGTATTTATTTATTTCGGTATACTATTTAAAGTTCTGTATTTATTTCTTATATTTTTTAAATTTTTCTATTTATTTATTTTTATATATGTGACCGGTGCAGTTACATATAGTTTCATTTATTTATTTTTATATTTATTTCCATATTCTTTTTCGTATATATTCTTCTTTATATGCTTCGACATATCCTTCTATTCTTTCTTGTGGGCCAAGCTGTCAATCACCTGGCCGTGGGCAGCCAGGTGATTGACCTCCTACCTGGCTCGTTGCCTGCCTCCGGCACTGCAGCGAGCTGCTGGCGGAGCTCCGAAAACTTTGAAAAAAGGTTAAATTCAGCATTATTTTAATCAGTTGACCATATATTCAAAATCTAAGAAGTTACTTTCTTGCATGAAAAAAATCTCAAAACTTAATTTGGTGACAGCTATTCAGTGCTCTGAAGTGTCAACTCTTTTCTCGACACAATGAGGGAGAAGTCTCATCGCTTCATGAGGCTTCATCTGGCCATCTGGTCATCCATTCAGATGACCAGATAAAGAGTACTAAATAATCTTAAAAGGTTCTCTCCATTAACAGCACTGTTTGCTGGTGTGTCCACTTGAAAACATGTATGTCAGTTTGGCACATTTGGCCGTGTCACCCTCTAACGCGCTTTTTTTTTTTTTTTTTTTTTTTTTTTTAAGTCTGGCTTTTTCAGCCTCTCCTGGCTCTTTCTACCATAATCACAAATTTACAAATCTTCCTGTGATGAGTAGTGGCGGTGACACAGTGAAACTCCCCCATAGTATTTTTGTTATATAGTATTTTGCTATATAGTATTTTTGTGTAAGTAATCCATCAACTGCATACTTTTTAGCTAATTTATTACATGTTCCAGAGATACCAAGACTTATCAAGCTGTGAAACTAGGCACATTTATTTGTGCAGCACCAATCAGACACTAAGGAAAATCAACGTGTTTTACGTGGATATAAAGAGAAATAAAGTTAAGAAATAAAAATAATAAAATAGAATAGATAAAACAAATAGTTGAAAAATGCAAGTTTGTTCCAAATAACTGGTGCATAGAAACAAAATCCTGCCTCCCCATGCTTAGTTTTGACCCGAGGAACAGTAAGCAGACCAGAGCCAGATGATGTTAAAGGTCCGGCGGGTTCATAATGCAGTAGCAGATCAGAGATGTGTTTTTGCTCTGAGCCATTTAGTGGGAACCAGCAGTGTATTTTAAACTCTAGACTTTGGGAGACTAAAAAAACTCAAACCAGTCTAACATGCACTGATTAAGTGTGTCCTCTCTCTCCTCTTCCCAAACATGAAAAAGGCTTTGGCTGGAACCTGATTGGTCCCAGATGGTGACATCATATCAGTTTTGAGGATTTTGTTGGAAAGCCAAGAAAATTATTTTACTGCAATTTACAGAAAAAAAAAAAAAAANAAAAAAAAAAAAAAAAGAAAGTTTGTTGGATTAGTATGGCTGAAGACAAACTGTAAAGCTACACACACAGAACAGCTTGAAGTAAACTTGTATGTGATGGTATTGGCCACTAGATGGGAGTAGAGATTAAAATTACAGCATTACAGGTTCACATTGTCCACTGTAAAGCTTTGCTCATTTTGCTTTTCCTGATTGCATATTTGTTTGTTTTCTTCAGATAATTCTATGCAGATTGTTCCAATAAACTATGACAACACAGATTTATGAACAGTTAAATGAGACTTAAAGGTGTAAAGAAGTTTTTAGTATAGTTTTGTCCACCTCCTAAGACATTATGATTATAATGTAGCATAGTTTATTGTCCTTTATTCTATTATAGTCCATCTTGATTTTAGTCACTGTTTGTCTAAATCAAAACAATATGGTTTGTAAGAAAACAAGTAACGTTAGAGGATGACCTTTTTCAGTACCAGCATGCTGCCTCTCATACCGCTTTACTCAAGGGTATGATCAATTAGGGATTAGTGTTTGATTATTAAATGATTAATTAATGATTTAGAATTTCCCTGTGTTGTGAAAATGTGACTGCATTTCTGTCAGTAACACACACACACATACAAAGAAAGAAAGAAAGCATTGTGTTTTTCATTCATTTTAACATTTTTCATCAGAAAATGAAGAAGACTCTAAAGGTGTGACAAACAGGTCAGCTAATTCTTGTAAAACAGGAAATAGGAATGGATCTGCTGGTTAACTTCACCTGACATGCTGTAAAATTCATATCTTAACTTAAAACATAATCAAAAACTGGCATGTTACTCAAGCAAAATGGATTTTTTTGCACCCAAAGAAATGTGTTGCATTAGCTTTAAGTGTCCACGTTTATGAATACTTTCCAAACAAGATTTTTGCAGTTTTTCCTTTTTGCCCTGTAACATAACATCACCCACAACTGGCCAACGATGCTTTATGGTTTCTTGCTCTCCTCTGCTCATTAAACTTTGTGAGTTCCATCATCTTGACCTGACAGTTGTGGCTCTAGAACCAACTTTTTACATATGATCTCTGTGTACTTCAGGTGAAGCCAAACATTTACCTCTGAAAATGGCAGATTTCCCATTGGCAGCACAGTTTTCAATGTTTTATGTTGGAAAATGGGCAGTTTTCCCATCCTGACTCATAACAGCCATTGTTCCACGTTCTAATGTGGAGTTACATGGTTTTCCACTACCAAAAGAAAAAATTCTGGTGAAATATTTGAAAGTCACTCTTCAGAAAGCCATATTAGTCAAACCACATTGAGGACCCGCTTGTTAAAGAGTGCTGAACTGAGGGTGCTTTGCCTTTCCGCTCATTTCTCTTCCCCTCACAACGAAGCACAAAGCCGATTGTAGCTGAACTGCTTCCCGGCTTCTTTTCCAAAGGCAGAGGGGGCATGGCGGTGAAAAATGGGCACCGGCGTTGAACCCCCAGCCCAACAGGAAGTGCTGTGGTGTTGCTATGCAGCTCTGCTCCCCAACCACAAGAACTCTGGGCTCCCCGTTAACAAATGATGTGTGGCGTGGAGAGTATGGCAAACCATTAGAGCTGGCACTCCAGACATTCTACGGTAAGAATAGATCAAGGGTGGGATGAAAGAGAGATAGAGAGAGAAGTGATAGTTTGTCCTTGGCTATGAAGTTGTGTTGAGTTCATGCCCTTGTCCCCTTCCCTTACTCTCTCTTTCCTTGTTCCCGATTATTTATTTCCCTCCACCACCCCTCCCTCCTATAGCCTACCTGTCCTTCCTTTCTTTCTACCATTCATTCTTCTCTCTCCTTGCTCATTCTTTGCTTGTATATTCTCTCTTTCTCTCTCTCTCCCTCATGTGCCCCTCCTTACCTTCCTCCCAGCCCCCTTTCTCACCTTTCAGCATTGTGTTACTGTACTTGTCCTTTCTTCTTTCTGCTTCTGTAACTGGATACTAAGCAGCTACATGCCACACATGAAGAACTGCACACTGCACACCTAGTGTGACTCATAAAGGACAAAAAATTACACTTTTATTGACAAATCACAAAATACATGATTTAGAATTTTAAATCTTAATATCAGTTGAAATTTCTTTACTATTCTTTGTTATATTAGGTCATTTATTTTATATTTTTGTTGTATTAGGTCATTTTACACTTTTAATATATTTGGCCCATCATTGCGTTCTGAAATAAAACAATTAGGGAAATGGGGTTCCTCATATCTGACATTCCCTGCCAAGTGGCCCTTTTTTTTTTTTTTTTTTTNTTTTTTTTTTTTTTTTTTTGGTCTTGTGTGATCTGGGTTACTTGAAAGTGGTTCATATTGGGGAGGGGTCTAATATGTATAAGCCCGTGGCTTTTTGACCTCTCCTGCACAAGAACTATGTTATGTTGATTATTTTCCTGAGTTGTTTTTTGTGATTCTGTTTCATTTTTGTTTTTGTTTTTTAATGTTTATATATATATATATATCTATATAAGTGTGTGTGTGTATATATATATGTATATATGTATGTATGTGTATATATATATATATGTATGTATGTATATATATATGTGTATATATACATATATATATATATATACGTGTATATATACATATATATNTGTATGTATATATATATGTGTATATATACATATATATATATATATACGTGTATATATACATATATATATATATATACGTGTATATATACATATATATCTATATCTATATATATAGATATATATATATACAGTACAATTGTGCAAATGAAAAATGAAAAACGTGAAAAATAAAAACATAGATTACAAAATGTTGTTACCCTGGCTATAATGTGTTGTAGTTTCTTTTCTTTCTTTCTTTTTTTTAAATAACAGAATAATTCTTTTGCCAACTCAAAACAGCACGACAGTGTTTTAATGTGAACAGACAGTGGTGGTGAAAGAAACTTAAATCATCAGTATCATCACTGAACTATTCTACTATTAAAAGTAAAAATACTCCTGTATTCAGAGATTTTATTGAATGAAAGTATTCACAGTAACAGTATCAAAAGAGGAATATTTATTGTAGTTTTTTGACAGTGTTGCTGCATTAAATATTAAATTGTGCATTAAATCAGCTGTAAAAACGCGTGGATACTTAGTTTCTTTACACCTCCTTGATTACATAATATTTATTTCCAAGCAAGACAGCTTGTCTAATATTTTTGTGATCATGAGAATTTCCATTCCATTTTGTCCTGCAGCTTTACATTAGGTTGACGTGTTTTTTCCCCACACCACATTAAGAGTACTGTTTCCTGTCATGGAGCTTCCATCGCCTTTGAGTCTTAAAACAAATCCATTAACTCTGATTTATTTGCTGGGTTTTAATCCCTGTGACAGCTGATTCCAGGAACACAAGAAACACTGCAGTATTTAACAGAACCCTGAACAGGAATCAAACCAACATATATCACAGTTATTAATCTGTCATACTTTATAACTGCCATCTGTACTTTTTATTTATTGAATATCCACTTTTTTCTTATTGTTTTGCCTAAGCCTTATCCTGCTGATATTTTAGACACCTTTACATTCAGAACATGGAATCAAATCAAATCTAAATTAATCTAAAGTAAAATACTTTATTGTGAAATACTTTAATCTAAAATATTCCAATGTAAAATAATCTATCTAATTTAATCATCTAATCTGATCTAATGTAAAATAATACAATCTAATTTGAAATACTTTAATCTAATGTAAACTACTTTAATCTAAAATATTCTAATGTAAAAGAATTGAATCTGACATTATCTAATCTAATGATCTAATCTGAGCTAATGTAAAATAATCTAATCTAATATGAAATAGTTAAATCGAATCTAAAATAATCTTAATGTAAAGTAAAATACTGTACTCTAAAATAATCCAATCTAATGTGAAATACTTTAATCTAAAATACTCTAATCTAATTTAAAATAATATAAAATATTATCTAATTTAATCTAATCATCTAATATGAAATACTTTAATATAACGTAAAATACTTTAAAATATTCTAATGTAAAATAATCTAATCTGATGTAATCAAATCTAATCATCTAACTACTCCAATCTAAAATAATCTTAATGTAAAGTAAAATACTCTAATCTAAAATAATGTAATCTAGCCTAATTTAAGACTTCACAGGTTCATTGCTCAACACCCCATCTCTCTCTCTCTCTCTCTCTCTCTCTCAGATGAGACCTTTTTGATTTGTCATCGCTNCTCTCTCTCTCTCTCTCTCTCTCTCTCTCAGATGAGACCTTTTTGATTTGTCATCGCTGTTCTTCTCTCCCTCCTCCTCCTCTCCAATCTCAGCCTTTGCTTCCTCCTCCTCCTCCTCCTCCTCCTCCAAGTCTTCCTGTTCTTCTTCCATGCACCACTTCTCCTCTCCCTCCTCCTGCTGCTCCACTGGGATGTTGTGATGTATTTGTTTACAGCACAGCCCCTCCTCTCATGTCACCACACTGTTTTAGCCTTCTCTCCTTCCATCTCTTCCTCTTCCTCGTTCCTCCTCTGCCACCACACTGAAGCCAGTGTTTCAGTCTGCCTTCCTGTCGCCAACAAAGCTTCTCCTCGCTTTGTTGGGGCCTCCTTTTGGAGAGCGAGACCGGCCTCCAAGTTAATTGTGTATTCGTTAGCATTCGCCTGCCGCAGTTTAACGACTTGACTCCTTAAACTGTAGTGCCCTGCTGGAGAGGAAGACTTGTGAGTGTGTGCATGTCTGTGTGTGTGTGAGAGAGAGATTGTACTTTGAGGCTGTGCACACACCTCTGTCTTACAGTCTAGCTGCAACTCGGAGAGAAATGATGAGTAATATTACATTGCATTTAATTATATCCATGACCAGCTAGCCTCCCAGAAATTTAATCCATCCACGGGAATGAAGACGTGGGAGAGAGAAATGACAGCATTAGGGAGACAACTGGACTGGGACGCAATATGGGACAATGTGATCGGGGCCTCCAAAAAGCCAAATCATCAATGCATTCATATGAGATTCTGTCATAGAGCACACCTGACGCCCAGGATAAGACATCAGATGGGACCAGCCCCCCATCCGTACTGCTCCTTCTGCCCCCATGGATCACTGGGCTCCTTTCTGCATACTGTTGCCTCATGCCCACCAACGCAGTACGAGTGCCAGTGCTCATGGTCAGCAGGTGCTCAGCTCAGCACTGAAATTACCTGCTTGCATTCCCACCAGCTTCAGAGCTGAGCTGATCACAATGCTGACATCAGTTNACTGAAATTACCTGCTTGCATTCCCACCAGCTTCAGAGCTGAGCTGATCACAATGCTGACATCAGTTTTACAGACAGCAACATGTAAATATATGTGACAGACTTTAAGGTGGTGTGGGAGCTGTGGTCACTTCATACACACATACACACACATTTAAGTTGGAAATAGCTAGCTGGATATATAGCTAGATGAATACATGTATGATTTAGCAAATACAGCACAATAGAATCAACGTTAGGTTATTGCAACAACTTGGTTTTCTGGCTGATTCTCCAAAACAGAGTCCTTTAATTCAGAGTTTAGTCCAGCTTTAGTTTAGCAGCGTCCAGCGCCGCTTTTTTCCCAGTCACTGTGGTCTCTGTAGTCCTTTTTCAACTGTTTTTTAGTTTATTTGTTCAGATGTACTAGTCACGCAGCTTTCTGCAGCTCCACTCTTATTTCATCATATATTTAGTGTCATTTATACACACATAAGAAATAATAAAGTAATAAAGTAGGCCAGAGTAGTGCGTTTACAACAACAGTCAGATCAATGCTCATCTGCTATGAACAGGAAGCGAATCTTCTTCAAAATAAAACACCATCTTACATCGTGTATGTATTACAATATATTTAGCTTTTTCTTGAGAAGTCTCCAGTTTGACTTGCATTTCCTGACTGCACCAGATCACCGGCAATGCGTTTGATTTCGGTAAACAACAACGGTGTCCCGCCTCCTGACGTCACAGGTGCCGAGCTCTGGCCCAGCTTGTTGCTGGGGCTGAAAAACACCGGCACAGGAACGCCGGTTCTCAGCCGAGCACCGGTGTTTTTGCGGTGGGAACGCGAAGAACGGTGCTCAGTTTTGCTCGGGCACTGGCACTTGTCGGAAGGGGTAACAGAAAGGACCCGGTCAGCCTCAAACCCAGGACCTTCTTGCTGTGTGGAGACAGTAACCACTGAGCCACCATGCTGCCACACTCCATCACCAAGATTCTGTTTCAAGCAATAAGTTTGTGCTTTGCTAACAGCAATGGGCAAAACTAAACTGATTTATGTTGATTCAACTCAAAACCTGAATAAAAAAAGTATTCAAAAAGTACAACTAACTCAAAATCATTAGGTCATTTTGTGTACAATTAACTAATTTTTTTTGAGTTAAAACAACAACTGGGATTACAGGGTATAAGCCTCTGCAGCACAATAATACAACATCATCCATAACCAGAGGGGAACAAGTTGGTGTTTCCCATAACAATAAACACATTAGTACTGCTTGACAGGTGATGGCTTCCTCTGGAATAAGAAGCCTCTGCAGTTCACAGTATCAAACACAGACAGCTGCTGCCACAATTCACTTGTCTTAACTGAAGTGCCAGTCAGTTTCTCCATCAGAGTCTTTCAAAGCAGAGATACCAGTTTAAAGCATAAATTAGTTTGACTCCTAATGGTGCCACTCAAATGAAAAATACACTGAATGTGCTGCTTTAGCTCCATTCACTCTGTTCAAACTCATTAGTATTATGTGAGGATCTTGAAATTCTATATTGAATGATGAAATGTACTGAAATCTCCTGTGTTATAAATAGAGTAACTTTTCAAAACCTCATTAAAAGATGAAAGATCTTCAAAAAAAAAAAAAAAAAAANAAAAAAAAAAAAAAAAAAAAACAGTATTTGGAATGAGAAGGCATTCTGACAGCGCATACCTCCACCAAGGCCAACAAAATGCCCAATTTTAAAAAATAATTATTAAAAATGAGCCGCCATGCTAAATTTCATCGAAGTTAGCCCATTTTCATTGATTTTAAAGTGTTTTCCTGCTTCGGCTTCCAGACTGTGGTTGGGAAGCACAGGGGAGCTCTTTATTGCTCCAGGGCTGATTACCAACTTGGAGGTTAATCCCCCATCACTACGTTCAGCCGCTGGCACAGAAAACTCAGGGACTCTGCCTGTTTCTTTAGGAGCTGTAGCTTTTTATTTTCCAGCAAACTCAACTTCATACTGTGCATTCACTCTTACTGTCTCTATTACAGCAGTTATAATAACCTGGCTTAAAGGAGCCATACTAATCTCACAGTAGACTAAAAACTTCTGGATCCTCAATCCAGAATACGATACAGATTTCCTTCAAAATGTAATCGTCTTCCTCTCAACATTATCTATCTGACCCCCAAATTTCATCAAAATCTGTCCATAACTTTTCTCCCAAAAAGCCTGTCCTGTTCTTTTCTGTGTTTGGTTTGAACTGGTATGGACTACAGTGGACATATACTTAAAGGAATAGGCTACATTTAGAGTGCCCAGTATTTCATACTGTAAATCATGTAAATGAGTCTTTATCAATTTCTCTAAAAGTTATGAAAGTTTCTCGTTATAATGATATGCAAACTTGTCCATGTAACAAGAAAAGTGTTTGATAAGGACTTAACTTGGTTAAAAAGAAAAATATTTCTTGTTATATCAGTCAACATGTTTAAACAAGAAAAGTATGTCACTGAACATTAAATTATCCTGTTAGTCTAAGTCCAAATCATAATTTAGTCAAATAATTCTGTGAAGCATCTCAGTGTTGAAGTGTAAGTATCTATTCACTCTGTACTCAAAAATTTCACTTGATGTTTTAGCATTTTATTAATATGTTATCCATAGTAAAACACACGGAAGAATATAATTCCTGGATCACTAATAAAAGATTAAAACATCAAACAACAAACAGTGCAAAGTTCAGAGCGATAGATCACTGACACGACCCCGCAGTGTTACCCTACAATAATATTCAGTCCAAGTGTTATAGCCAGGGAATAAGAGAAATAAGAGTCATGTTTTACTTCTAAATAAGAGCATATAGAGGAGGAAGATATGTGAAAGCAGAATGTGATTTAGTAGGAAGAGGCATGATGTGAGTTATTTCTTGAAGAGATGAGAGTTTTATCCCATGAAGGCAGCTGGAGAGTGACTCGGATACTCTGACTGGAGTGAGAAGGTCATTGCAGCAACAGGGAGCCAGTAAGATGGAGAGCTGAGTCCCAGTGGGCCATTTACTTTTAATGTCTTCTCATCTGCACAGCGCTCTGCGAGGGCCTTAAAACACCTCCTCGTGCTCTCAACACTTGTACGGGCACTGAGAGTCCTCAGCTCACAGGGAATGATCGGTGTGTGCAGTTCAATGAACTGCCTGTCCTGTAAAGTTTAGATCATGTGTCAAACTCAAGGCCCGGAGGCCACATCCAGCCCGCGGTACAATTATATCAGGCCCATGAGATAATATCTGATTTCCCTTAAGAAAAATAACAGTTTTCTGGCTATTTTTGATTGCCTGTGATAAAACTTTTTCACTGGAAATGAGTCAGAAATACTGCTGATAGAGAGGAAGACAAAAAACAAAAAAAAAAAATGATGCTGATGTGTTACTTATTTTGAATTTGATCTCTCATTTGTCTGTTTTTCCATACCTCTGGTTTGTTCTGAATTCTAAAAGATTCTTGAAGTTTGTAATAGTCTATGAATAATTTGTCATAACATCTCTGATGAAAACGAGACCGATTTAGGTCTGTTTTCATTAAAGGTTGGCCCTGTTTGGCCCTCGACTTGGACCCAATTTTTTAATTTTGGCTACCTCTCTGATTGAGTTTGAGACCCCTGGTTTAGATGTACTGCAGTATGGACCAGTAGTCTAGAACACAGCAAAAATAGATACCAAAGCATCTGATATAATCGATAAATGATGCCATGATGCTCAGATCCAATATGTCTTTGTGCTGGAGAAACATGAAGGTACATTTGTGCTGGGATGAGTCATTCTGACCTCTAATGGTGACGCCGATCAAATCTATACAGCCAGTATATACAACCATTATGACTATCATAACCCAAGCATCAGTACACACACGCACACACACACACACACACATTGCCTCAGACAGATCCATGGTCCAATATGGAAAAAATACTTCAATCCTTTACTTAAGTAAAAGCATTAACCTTAACACCTTTGATTTTACCCTTAAATTTTCTCTTAAATTTATTTACAGTGTGTAATTCTTGTGCCTTAGTCAAATTTCCCCAAAGCTCGACCTGATATTTTTTTGTATTCTTGGAATTTTTGGGAGCTTCAAAAGGATTTGAAACTATGTAGAAGTTCTTGGTTGCACAAAGTGAATTTGTAAGGAAGAATTTATGGGAGAGTCCAGCAGAGATTTATGTCAAACATGAAATATATGCCATTACAACTGAAAGACTGCAGTGTTTGTAAGTATTAGCAGGAAAATGTATTAAAATATAAAAATTAAAGCACTCATTGTGAGAACGGACAAACTTTGAAATTAAATAATGAAAATTCTGGAAAGAAAAAAAATCCCGAAAATTAAGAGGTTTTCTTTTTTTGTTTTGTTTTGTTTTTTGTAAAAAAAAAAAAAAAAAAAAAAAAGAAAAGGAAATACAAGATTTTTTGACCTTCAGTTTAGGGTGTTACATGTTCCCCTTGACCACTAACTAAATTTTCTATGTAAATATAATTAAATTCAGTGATCTCTTTCCTTTTCTAAAACTATTATGATAATGTTAAAAATACATTTTGCCACTGATCAACAACAAGAATGGGATTCAGGGTTTTTACCTGGTAAAAGCAATATTATATTCATTTCACACTGAATTTAAAGTAGGTAAAGAAAGAAAGAAAAAAGGACAGAAATATGATATTAGATATTTTTTGTGAGATGAATGTGAAATGTGAATCTTAAACTACAACCATCAGAAAAAAGTAGTTGATTAAATGTACAGAACTTCCCTCTGAAATCTAGTTAAGTAGAATAAGAAGAAAAACATGGAATAGAACTAGAACAAAATGAAAAGTAAATAACGCTACCACAAAACTATATTCAAGTAAAAATGGGAATTATGGGAATGATGTTGCTCTTCTGAAAAATAAAAAAGGGCAATAGGAGGATGAGTGAAAGAGAGTGCAGCACACTTTTTAAAACAAAAAATCACGAAAAACGGAAATCAATTATCTTCCAAAAACAGAGCAGAGTTGTTGAAAGACCTTGTGGGAGTAATAATAATAATAATAATAATAATAATAATAATAATAATAATAATNTGAAAGACCTTGTGGGAGTAATAATAATAATAATAATAATAATAATAATAATAATAATAATAATAATAATAATAATGTATGCTGGCATAGTCTGCAGTCCTCAAGTGTCTCTGAAGAGAAATAAGATCAGTTACAATAGAAGCCATACAAGGTCACACTGGAACGTGTTGAATCTGAGATTCTGATTACAAAACAATACACTAATTACTTATGAAAGCAGATTAACGACTCATTTCTAAAGCACTTTGGACATTGTTTATAAAGACAAGCATGATTTTTCACAAAGACAAATTCTTTATTCTTCTCAGCCCAAGCACAGGCGGAAAAAATCATCAAACAGCATCCATCAACATGTGTGACGTGTAGGAGAACATGGCTGAATTTGAGCGAGACCACAGAGAGCTGCATTGTTCACGCTGCACACCAGTCATCCCTGACATGGAGGACAGGGGCTGACTCATCCTACGAGACAATATATGATGATCAAGGGTGTTTTTGAAACACAAAGCATCCAAAATGAATATTAATCAGGGTATTGTTTGCTCAGAATGAAAAGAGGAAAGTTGTTTTCTGTGAGTCTGTGGGACTGGGAGTCGGCTGTGATGGTGGACAATACAGCTCAAAGATCCTCACCTGGGAAGAGCTCATCTCTAAGGAAATTAAAACCAGGAACACATTCAAGGATTCTTTGTCCAACTTTGTCCAATTTTGAGTTGGCCGATGGTCAGACCCGTCAGTCGGGACGTGTTCAAGGCTCGCAACGCCACCCGATGACAAAGCAAAGATTTTCTCACCCTGTCTGATTTTGTTGGACAAAGTTACTGCTTGTATTGTGAACTGGACAGAGGCTGAAATCTGCCATCAGCCAATGGGAGCTCAAGCAAACACAGACGAACAAGACAGAGGAGAAAGTCAACATAATTGGAGGCTACTGGAGGCTTTTGATGTCATTTTGGGTCTTTATTCTATTCTCAGTACAGTTTTGTTATAATCGTCTCATAAGGGAATTTCCTTTCATCTTCACTTTTACATAACTAGTAATTAATATTATAACAATCCTTCCAGTGATTTTTGTCGAGCTTAAATCCTCTCTGAAGGTTAGCCATTACTACACACATACAAGAGTAACTGTCCCATTATGAAATCATACCCATCACCAGCTCATTCCTGTTAATAGGAACTGTCTTACTCTTACAAGATTTTGCATGTTTTTGGGACAAAATGTGATGAGCTGGGCTCTGATCATTTATGAAACTCCTGGTCATCATATGTGAACACCTGTGAAATAACACCTTTAAAAGTGATGACCAAACACCAGGGGAATCAATCTCCAAACTAGAAGATTTGGCAAAATAACACAAAAATAAAATACAGTTTTTTTATTGGAAAAATGGTTGACAATAACAGAACGAGTGCGCGGGTAGTATTTACTAGGGTTACATATGCAACATCACTGGTACAGTCCTTTAACAGTGTTTGAGTCATATGGACTGACAGAGAGGAAAAAGAGAAAGCGAGCGAGAGAGAGAGAGAGAGAGAGAGAGAGAGAGAGAGAGAGAGAGAGAGAGCCTTTCCAAAAGCTTTACAGTACATAGCAGCGTTAATCCCATCGATATCATGCAGCTACAGCATGGCTTTACTTAGCCAAAAGCTCCAATGGAATTAAGTGTAATAAAGCTTCAGGACAGCTCTTGCTACCTCATTAGCACCAGAAGAGTGTGCCGTGTGTTCACCAGTAGACACCTTACAGCAGCAGGTCCTTAACAACCGCTGCTTATTACTGCTGCGCAATCACACAGCACATGATAAATTTAAAAAATCAAAAAGGGGAGTGCATGTAAATAGATGCTAATGCACAAGCAAAACATTTCAGTAGCATTCATGTTTTTCATGCATGCATGGAAGAAATGCCAGAGTTTTAATATGTACATACATACACAATATTTTCTGCTTCTTTCAATGTCACAAATCTGACATGATCAACTGTTACACACTGTAGCAACAGAGACTCATAATCTTCCATATATAAGCAGAAGCTGAACTAAATGCCAACAGAAAGCCCCCGGAATGCTGCTTCAAGGCTCCAAAGGGTTTTTCTAATCCTGGCTGAAACAACAGAGCCTTCAGTATTTTTCACCCTTCGAGTCTCAATGCATCTTTTGATTGTTAAAGGGGAGGGAAGGTGCCTCATTAGCATGCATCTTTAAGGCGCGAGGGCTGCCTGCAGATGCAGGCGTAGAGATGGTGGGGGCGTGGGAGAAGCTGGGTCAGTCACATAGCCAAGACTTCCACAGCATCCCTGCATGCAGAGGAGCTGAACGAACAGCCGCACTCTCTTCCTAATTCTCAGATGGTGGCTGTGACCTACTTTCCACAAAGACAGGCTCATGCAAACTTGATGATATGCTTATAACAGAGCAGCCTGTCGTGCAGCGCCTGAGGTGAGCCACGCAATGCAGAAGCAGAGATGGAGGCGTATGGATGAGGGACCAACTGGCAGAACTTGAGTTAGCAACTCTTTCCTGGGTGGTTAAAACACTGACACAGCGTGGACTTGGAGAGAATCAGCAGTGATCAAGGTTGTCAAGATACTCAAAGCCCATAAGCCAACCACACTGTTTCAAAGTATTTTTTATGGCATAACACAGACCAATAATTATTTGATGAATCTGATAAAACTACAATGGCAGCCATCAAAAATGTCCTTTTTGTTGCATGTATAACAGTCACTGCAGTCAGCTCTCTCTAGCAGGATCTTTTGACCAAATAGTCCACAACATTAAGCCCAAGAAATGCCACAAATTTATTTTGAAACAAAATGAAGATTAGACAAATTAGTCCAATAACACATTAAAAAGCATAATTTTTAAATGCACAGAGACAACAAAACAGTGTAATGAGGTTGTTCATCATAATTTGCCTCTGCCCTTCTGCCCTTCTAACGCCATATATTGCTCCAAGACCGCTTAGATCTGCTGACCAAAAATTATTACATATCCCTCGGTCTAGGTTCAAAACAAAGGGTGATCGTGCGTTTAGTGTCGTTGCTCCAACACTGTGGAATCAGTTTCCCCTTAATATCCGCTCAGTCGAGTCAGTGCAGCATTTTAAGAAATTGGTAAAAACATATTTATATAAACAGGCTTTTATGTAATCTTGATTGGTTTCCATAAGTGAAATCCAGATGGATCTCTGTATTGGTGTGCAGAGCTGATGTTTAACTACAGTTCTCTGTCTTTTA